>PVKS010030740.1:0-24090 GCA_004027875.1 Aplodontia rufa
AAAAAAAGAATAGTTAAGATTGGGTTGGAGCAGTGTTTCTGTGGTAGCATGCTTGCCTGGCATGAGCATGGACCCAGGTTTGAACCCCAATTTCACATATACAACTGTCAGAAAAACAAAAAAAAAGATGAAAAAAAATGATTCTTTCTCTCTTTCTAAAAAAAAAAAAAAAAAAAAAAAGAATAGCTAAGATTTACTTTCAAGTTTGAGAACTGAATTTCACTGGTGCCCCCCTACAAGCAAAAGAAATTTGTATTTGCTTGCCATTAACTTGGTCAAATAATTCCATTGCCACCCTTAGAACAGAGACAACTAATAACAAAATTATGACAGAATTGAAAAGTACATATTGAGCTCCATGAATCCTTTTCAATACTGGAGGAAATCCTAGAGATAGAGAAAGATCCTGGATTCCAGAGCCAAACTGTGTGGGTACAATCCTGGCTCCATCACTTCTAACAGTGTGAGCTTAAGCAATTTACATGACCTCTATGCCTCAGTTTCCTCATCTGTAAAATATGGATAATAATAGTATCTAACTGATGGGCTTCTCATAAAGATTACATTAGCTAATATAAAACATTTAGAACAGGGCCCTTATTTGAAAGTCATTTTCAAAATAATAATTATAATATCATTTCTGGGGGTTTTTATCATTTTTTAAAGAGAGAGAGAGAGAGAGAGAGAGAGAAAATAAATTTTTATGTAGTTTTTTCATGTGACTTATCATTGCTCCAACACTTCATTGTATACATGGTGCTGGAGTTCGAACTGGCGTACTCATACATGCCAGGAAAGTGCCATAACTGCCAAGCCATCACTCCAGCCCTAGTTTCTGGTTTTAAAAATAATCTCAAACCTAAGAAAAGGAAAATCCAGTTAAGAATATTACTGGTGGACATTAACAGGAAAACCCTATAAATGGTTGCTTAAGCTAGAAAAATATTTGTGTTAATTTTCTAAGAATTTCAGAAGCAGACATTTTCAAAACTGGGTCAGTGACCCAAAAATGTAACCCAGGACTCAGACTCATTCTCTCTGTGATCTGAGCAGGCTTAGCTACTGGCCCTTCATTCTCACGCCATTTGTTAAGGATTCAGAGGGGTTGTGCCTGGGCTCTAGGCATCTAGATGCATTAGAGCATCCCTGGAGAGCGCCAGGGAGGTCTCCAATCTCACATGTAGTGACACCTGTTCCATAAGAGGTTGCCATTGCGAATGGTCACCCTCTTAAGACTTGGGACACTTCCCTTGACATGGGAAGTAAGTAGCCTGTGTTCAGCTACCTACAGTGGAAGGACATAGAGTGGCATAGAGTGGTTGTTGGGTCCACCAGCAGTGTCTGAAACTTTGACAAAGATAATCCATCTAAAAGCAACAGCAAATGCTGCACATATGTTGAAAATCTCCCAGTATTCTCATTAAAACTCAAAACAAGAAAATTCTGCTTATTCACAGCTGTTATTCAATATTTTTATGGAGGCCCTCACCAATATCCACAAGTCAAGAAAATAAATGGAAAAACTGAGATTTAAAATTAAATAATAAAATTAAAATTTAGTTCCTCTGTCTCACTAGCAACATTTGAAATGCTTGACAGACTCAGGTGATTAGTGACTACCATATTAGACAACGCAGAAAACTTCCCAACATCTTAGAAAGTTTGACATATCAGTCCTCAGTCTAGAGGGAAAGTAGTATATATCAACCTTAAAAATGTGAGTATTTGTTGAAGGGACAATAATATGTCCTACCAAAATACACAAATATACAAAAAGATTTGCTCAAAATTGCAGCATGGCTAAAAATACTCAAAAACTGGAAATAATATAAATGGCCATTAACAGAAGGACCACTTAATAAATTACAATATATTCATATTATAACAAATCATAAAACCATTTGAAAGAATAGTATAGATCTATATATACTCACAAGGAAGGATGCTTACAAGCCATATATTATTGAATGACTCAAACAAAGTATGAGTCACTTATACAATATGATCTAACATTGATTTTAAATATATTTTGTATAATTATGTATATAGATATTTTTGCATACATTTCAGAACTGAGACCAGGGCAAAAGAATTGAGGTACCTGAGGTACACAATTGTAAGACATTAACTCTCACCCCTCTTTAAACTTTACATCCTCCATTCCTCATTCACTGTACCCTACTCTTAGCCCTGATATTTTTGCAGCAATATGGAAAAATGTTTCACAAGAACCACATGTAAGGATTATTTTCATTCCTACTAACTTCTGTATTATCTAATTTTTTAAAAAAGGAAGGATGACCTGAAGCATGTCATTTAACAAGGCCAAGGGACATGTAGAGACCATCCTCCAGGGATCAAAACATTGACGTTTGAGCTAGCATTAACATATCCAGTTGGACATCATTTCTGAAAACTTTCATTCATTTTATTCATTCTTTGACCCTTTGATAACAGGAAATATTACTACTACTATGACTATAAATAATCAGACTAGTTTATTACTAGCTTATTCATAGTATCTTTTTCAGGTTGTTTTTGATATAATTACCATCCAAACAATACAGTTTTAACAATTCTTTTAAAAACATTGAAAGTGGCCAATTGTCTGGCAAATATTTACAGTAGTTCAGGACACTGTTCCATACACAGATGCTGCTGCTAACTGTAGAATTTTCAACATGAATATGAGTAACATTGGTGTCCTTTATTCAACATCTCTGCATTTTCAAGGTGCATACATTTAGTAGTTCTTCAATTTTTGAGCTTTACATGATTATTTTAAATGAGACATAACAACCTTACTTTTTCAGGAGACCATGTTTGCTATATCCAGTTACCTTTAGTAATTAGAGCTAACACTCAGTTTAGCTTTATTTTAATATGCATGTTTTCCATAAGTCTGTAACTTAAGATAAAGAGTAGGAAGTGTGTCCTATGTTTCGTACTGATAATAAATCAACATAGGCCTCTCGCTCTGTATGTATTAGCTCTATATGGTATGAAATATTTCCATTGTGTTTTCTTGTTTTTCAAAGATAGGGCTAAAAGTTTCCTTTTTGGTTGTAAAATCTTTCAAAGCTGTTCATTAAAAATACAATTCATAATTCCACTGTCTAGATTCATGATTATAAGTTAATAAATGACTAGTATAAATACATATTTCAAAATGTAGATTATTTCATTTTTACTTTTTCCATGGGAATTTTTTAAGACAAATGCAGTGTCCCTAAATTCTCCATGTGGTTTCAGCATGTCACAATGGTCGGTTTACAGAAGAGGGCAACCTTTATCTAAGTCAGCCAGCTGTTTGGTCTCTTTGTTACCAACTATGAATTTGATAATTTTTCCTAATGATTTGATCAACTTTGGTAACATGAAAACACCAATTGCTGCTTAGAAATTATAGTTAAGATGATATCAGGGGCTGGAGTGGTATGGCTCAGCAGCAGGAGTGCTTGCCTAGCAAGGACCAGGGTTCAAATCCCATCACCACATACACAAATATGTGTCAGAGAAATGAAGGCAAGATGAAAAATAAAATTTATTTTCTCTTTCCTTCTCTCTCTCCCTCTCTTAAAAAAAAGATGATATCAATCTATACTTTTAACCAAAATTCCATTTCAATCAGGTTTTTATTATTTCTTTGACTAGTAAACAAACCAAATCAATATTTTTAATATTTAATAAATAGGCTTGTGTTTTTAGATGCTTATTTGTTTGTAAGTTTTATCTACACTTCTTGGTTGAAGGAAGAATGATGTTATTTTTAGGGAAAAGAAATTTATTTTTAAATTAGACTCATTCCATTTCATTGCTAAGGTTCCTTTAGGCTGGATTAAATTGCATGAAAAATACCATTGATTTAATTTTGGGTTTTTTTTGTAAGAGTGAGAGAGAGAGACAAAGAGTCAATTTTACTTATTTTTCATATGGTATTTGTTCTTCCGACACTTAGTTGTGTATGTGGTACTGTGGTTTGAATCCAGGTCTTTGCACATGCCAGGCAAGCAAGCACTCTACCCCTGAGCCACTGCTCCAGTCCCGTGATTTTTAATATTCACTGTTGGCCTTTAGAAATTTAAATCCTTTGAAGTCCTTAAGCAGTTTATTGCTCGTTTCCATCATTATAATTACATGGAAGCCTTCACCAACACTCTTTATTAAATATTTTGGATGTTTATTTCTGGACTTCAGTTTACTACCTATAACATGTTTACAATTAGAAGGTTGAAGGATGAAAGAAATAATTTCTATAGGCCTAAAATTCTACCTACTCAAATTTTGAAATGCTCTCATAAAAATAATTTTTGGGAGTCCCACTGGAAAGCGCTCAGGACGCCACCAGTAGGACCTCCATCAGGAGCAGTACTACTCAGGGCCAACCAGGAGAGATTCCTCCTCCTGGAGCAACCACACCTACCTATGTCTAGTGTTCCTACTGGGGCTTGTTTGGGTCCCACAGGAAGGTGCTCAGGATACCACCGGTAGGACCCCTGCTCAGAACCAACCAGAGGAGGATTCCCACCTGGAGCACCCCAACTACCACACTCCCCGTGTTCTTGCTGAGCCTTTTTGAGTCCTGCCCAGAAGGCCTCAGAACACCACCAGTAGGACCCCATCCAGAACAACTCAGCTTACGATCAACCAAGGGAGGTTCCCCGCCTGGAGCAGCCCTGCCTACCGTCACCCTGCGTTACTTTTGGGGTCTGAGTCCTGCTGGAAGGTAGGTCTCCATTGTGGTAGGTTCAGATTTGCAACCTTGAGCCTGGAACCAAAAGGTAGAGCAACACCAGGCCCCAGGCAGAAACAGCATCTGGAAGAAGGTGATCATCAAAGAGTTGGTGGCTCATCTGACCACTTGATTTGCAAGGAAAAACCACCTGGAGAACTGCCTGTTTTCCCCTCAGGAATTCTCAATTCAGGGATCCGCAGGAAGCTCTTCAAAATGAAGAATCAAACAAGGAGAGGTTCACCTCTAAGCCAAAACTCCCCCAAAAAGGATGCCATGGATAGAGGTTGAGATGAAAAACTTGAAAATATTACCAATGATCTGATTAATAAAAGGAACAATGAACTAAAAGAAGTTAAAATGAAGGGACTGTGAGAAGACTGAAGAGATGAAAAACTCTATTATCAAAGAAATAGACATACTCAAAAAGGAAGTAACAGAGCTAAAATCTGCAGTCAATGGCATGAGAGGAACCATGGAAGAATTTAATAATAGACTAACTTCTATAGAAAACAGAACCTCAGCTCTTGAAGAAAGAACTTCTGACAATGAGGACAGGCTGAGCAAGCTAGAGCACACAGATGACAAAAAAGAAAAAAACTCACAGAACACAAACAGAATTTTTAAAATGTCTGGGATGAAATGAGAAGAAACAACTGAAGAGTAATTGGGATACAGGAAGAAATTGAAACACAAATGTGATAAGGAATATTCTGCATGAAATAGAATAAGAAAAATTTTCCCATATAAAAATAGAACCAGATATGCTCATACAGGAAGCTTATAGGACACCCAATAGGCCTAATCGAATGAGAAGCTCACCAAGACATCATATTCAAACTGCATAACAGGGAAATCAAGGAAAGAATATTGAAAGCAGCAAGGGAGAAATGTAAAATCACATTCAGAGGCAAACCAATCAGAATTACATCTGACTTTTCAGTTCAGACTCTGGAAGCGAGAAGCTCTTGGTTTTTAATAATCTTTTTTTTTTTAAAGACAGAAGGACAGCGAGAGAGAGAGAGAGAATCAATTTTTTTTATTGAGTTTTTCACATGGCTTTCGTTGCTCTGACACTTAGTTGTGTACGTGGTTCTGGGGCTTGAACCCGTGTACTCGTGCATGCCAGGCAAGCACCATAACCACCGAGCCACTGCTCCAGACCAGCGAGAAGCTCTTGGAAGGAGATCTTACAATGTCTGAATGAACACAATATGCAGCCAAGAATACTATACCCAGCAAAACTCACCTTCAAATTTGAGGTGGAAATAAGAAATTTGCATGATAAGAACAAACTTGCAGTACTCGTAAACAGAAACCCTGCATTACAAAGAATTCTCAAAGATAAACTCCAGATTCAAGTACAAGCTAATATTCCTCAAAACCCACAATCAGAGGAAATTCAATAAAGGTATATAGGCTATCAACAGACAACTAAAACAGCGCAGAATTTACTAATAAAATACGATGAATATGAACCACAACCACATAACAATTCTGACACTAAATGTGAATGATCTCAATGCACCAATCAAAAGACACAGACTAGCAGATTGGATCAAAAAACAAAACAAAATTTCCTGCTTACAGGAAATCCACCTTACAGCCAGTGACACCCACAGATTAAGATTGAAAGGATAGAAAAAATCTACCAGTCATATGGTCCAAGAAAGCAAGCTGGAATTGCAATTCTTATATATGACAAAATGGATTTTAAACATAAATTAATCAAAAGAAATAAAGAAACCCACTACATCCTAGTAAAGGAGGAAATAGCCATAGTAAATATATATACTCTCCAAATACCAAAGCTCCCAACTATGTGGAAAAAATACTCCAAGATATAAAACCTAAACACAATAGTACTGGGAGACTTTAACATTCCTTTATCACCAATAGACAAATCATCAAAGCAAAGAAACAATAAAAAGACATCTACAGAATATTCCACCCCAAATTGGCAGAGTATACCTTCTTCTCAGCAGTGCAGAGCTCCTTCTTGAAGATAGATCATATACTACTTCACAAAGGAAATCTCAGCAAATATATAAAAGTAGATATTATTCCATGTATCCTATAAGACCATGAAGCTATGACTCTAATAATTAACAGCAAAAACCATGGCACGAAACACACATATATGTGGAGATTGACTAACATCCTATTAAATGAGAATGGATCCAAGAAGACATGAGAACAGTAATTAAGGAATTCTTGGAAGAAAATGAGAATGAGGGCACAACATATTGAAACCTCTGGGACAACATGAAAGCATTCTTAAGAGGAAAATTTATTGCACTAAATGTCCACATTAAGAATCTGGAGAGATCCCTAACAAATATGCTTATGCTCCAACTCAAATCTCTATAAAAGGAAGAACAACCTAAATCCAAAGCCAGCAGAAGACAGGAAATAATTAAGATCAAAGCTGAAATCAATGAAATTGAGAACAAAAAAAATGATAAAAAGAATTGACGAAACAAAGAGCTGGTTCTTCAAAAAATAAAAATAAAATTGACAGACCCCTAGCTAATCTAACTAAAAGAAGGAGAGAATCAAAGCAAATCAACAAAATCACCAACAAAAAAGGGGTGATCATCACTGACCCCCATGAAATCAAACAGATTATCAGAACATATTTTTAAAAACTATACGCCTCTAAATCAGATAATCTGGATGACATGGACAAATTTCTAGACACATACAACATCCCCAAATTGACACAGGATGAAACTGAAATCCTAAACAGCCCAATAACAGGTGCTGAAATCCATACAGCAATTAAAAGTCTTCCAAAGAAGAAAAGCCCAGGACCTGATGGATTCTCTGCAGAGTTTTACCACACCTTTGAAGAAGAGCAAACACCTCTCCTTATGAAGCTACTCCAAGAAATTGAAAAAGAGGAAACTCTCCCAAACACTTTATGAAGCAACCATAACTCTGACACAGAAACCCAACAAAGACCCATGAAAAAAAGAAAATTACAGACCAATATTCCTCATGAATATCTATGCAAAAATCCTTAATAAGGTTCTTGCAAATCGCATTCAAAAATACATCAAGAAAATATTTCATCATGATCAAGTAAGCTTCATTCCTGGTCTGCAAGGCTGGTTCAACATACACAAGTCAATACATGTAATTTATCACTTAAAGAGAATTAAGGACAAAAACCATATGATCTTCTCAATAGATGCAGAAAAGTCCTTCGATAAAATCCAGCACCCATTTATGCTTAAAACTCTAGAGAAAATAGGGATCAAAGGAACTTATCTTAATTTTGTAAAAATAAGCTTTATAATACTAGATAAGCTAGTATAATACTAAATGGAGAAAGGCTGAAAGCATTTCTCTTGAACTCAGGAACAAGACAAGGCTGCCCACTTTCAACACTTTTATTCAATATAGTCTTCTAGACCCTGGCTGGGGCAATCAGACAGGAGGAAAAAGTCAAAGGGACAAGAATAAGAAGGGAGGAAGTCAAACTATCCCTTTTTGCTGATGATGTGATCCTGTATCTGGAAGATCCAAAAAACTCACCCAGAAAACTGATAGAGCTTATAAAAACATTTGGCAAAGTAGCAGGCTACAAGATCGACCCCCATAAGTCCATAGTTTTCCTATATGCTAACAATAATAGGGAAGAAGAAGAAATTAGGAAATCAGTCCCATTCACAATATCCTCTAAAAGTATAAAATACTTGGGAATTAATCTAACAAGAGAAGTAAAAGACCTCTACAATGATAATTATTGAACACTGAAAACAAATTGCAGAAGACCTGAGAAGATGGAAAGATGTTCAATGCTCTTGGTTAGGCAGAATTAATATAATGAAAATGGCCATTCTACCCAAGAGCACTTTACAGATTCAATGCAATCCCCACCAAGATTCCAATGTCATTCTTTGTAGATATAAAAAAGGAAATTCTCAAATTCATTTGGAACAATAAGAAACCCAGAATAGCCAAAATATTACTAAGCAAGAAAGATGAAACAGGTGATTTTGCAATACCAGATCTAAAACTATACTATCGGGCTGTAGAATTAAAAGCAGCATGGTACTGGTATCAGAATAGGAATGAAGACCAATGGAATAGAATAGAAAACTCTGAGAAAAAGCCCCAAATCTTTAATCATCTGATCTTTGACAAAGGAAGTCTAAATATAACATGGAGTAGAGACAGCCTATGCAACAAATGGTGCTGGACAAACTGGACAGTCAGTTGCAGAAAATTGAAATTAGATCCTTATCTCTCACTGGGCACAAAAATCAATTCTAAATGGTTCAAGGAATTAGGAATTAAGCCAGCTACCATACATCTGCTAGAAGAAAACTTAGGACCAACACTCCAGCATATGGGAGTTGGTAATTATTTCCTAAACAAGGATCCTAAAGTGAAAAAATTACAGTCTAAAATCAAAGAGTGGCATGCCATTAAACTAAAAAGTTTCTGTACAGCCAAGGAATTAGTCAAAACAGTCAAGAGACAACCTACAGAATAGGAAAGAATCATGGCCTGTGATCTGACAGGGGACTAATATCCAAAATTTATATAGAATTCAAAAACTCAATAATAAAAACACAAACAATCCAATCAATAAATGGTCCAGTGAGCTAAACAGAAACTTCTCAAGGGAGGACATTTTGCAAGCCAATACATGAGAAAGTGTTCTAAATCACTGGCAATCAGAGAAATACAAATCAAAACTACCTTAAGATTTCATCTCCCTCTAATCAGACTGGCAAAGATGAAGAAGATGAATAATAACAAATGCTGGAGGGGTTGAGGGGAGATAGGAGATAGCACACTGTTGGTGGAACAGGAGACTGGTCCAGGCACTCTGGAAACAGTGTGGAGACTCCTGAAAAAATTAGAGTTGGATCCACCAAACGATCCAGCCATCCTTCTTCTGGGTATTTTCCCAGAGGAGTTTGAATCAGCAAATTACAGAGACACATCAAAATCCATGTTCACAGCAGCTCAATTTACAATAGCTAAATTATGGAACCAACCCAGATGCCCCTCATTGGATGAATGGATCCAAAAGCTCTGGTATATATATACAATGGAGTTCTACCCAGCTCTTAGAAACAATGATATTGCATCTATTGAAAGTAAAAAAGGCATTGGAAGAAATCATGCTGAGCAAAGTTAGTGAAACACAGAGTCAAGGGCTGAATGGTGTCCCTCATTTGTGGAGGCTGGACCTAAACCCAGGCTCCGGAGTAAACTAGACAAACTCATGTATTAGATCCTTAGAAAAAAATGCAAAATGTTAATATTTATGAGATACAGTTGCAATATACTTAAGATATTTGAACAAGCTATGCTGCATACCTGTATAAAAATGTAAATGTTTAATCCCATTGTCAAATATTTTGAAAAATAACAAGGAATGACGGGAAGGGAAGAGAAGGGGAAATGTTGGAAATAAGTTATAAAGCAAGGTACAATCCAAGCAGTTATAAATGTCACTGTATATAATATATATATATATATATATAAAATGTTCTTCATAGGTATAAGAATTATGTCACTGTATTTGGGTTTTATGGGAACAATATAGGACCCAGAAGAAAGGCAAGCTATCAGGGGACAGGAGGAGGGAGGAAGAGGGATGTGTGGGTGGGGATATTGAACAAATCGTATCGTTGAATTCTATGCATCTAGGAATATGTGACAACTAATCCCAACATTATGTAAAACTATAATGCACTAATAAAAATATATTTAAAAATAAATAAAAATAATTTTTGATTTTTGTGCTAGTTGATGCATAATTTTTTTCTTTTTAAATTTCTAATTACCACATCTTTCTGCCACTATTAGAAAATAGCCACTTATTACTACCACTAATTGAATTAGATATGCTAATGAGACATCTTATTTGTGAGAGACCAAAAATATAGTTATTGTATTAGTTTAGGCATAAAGAAAAATTATGTCTCACAGATCTGGAGATTCAAGAGGATGACTGCCTTAAGTAGAGCAGGATCCAAGTGTTTAAATATATCTGGTGTTTGTTTGTACCTCCAAGCTCTTCCTTCCTTTGTGTTGAGCTCATTTGTGGCCATATTCCTATGTGTAACAGCATAAGGCTATTATCAACTACATTCATAGTTATGGAATATGAACTCAGTAATCCCCATTGTTAAAAAAAAAATGACCATCTTTTCTGATAGCTCCAGAAGCTCTGGGCTGGATTCTAATTGACCTGACCCAGTCCACGTAGGCTAATCTCAATCAATCCCAGTCGCCAAGAGGATCTGTACTCTCTTTGGCTAGGCCTGGAACATGTACCCTATCCTTTGCATCAACTATTAACAGTAGTTGTCCCTTTGTGTCTACAGGGGATTGGCTCCTGGACCTCTGCAGATATTCAGTTGCAGATGCTCAAGTTCCTTATATAAAATGTTGCAGTATTTGCAAATAACTTATGCATGTCCCCCTGTGTACTTTAAACCATCTCTAGATTATTTTTACACCTAACACAATGTAAATGCTATATAAAGAGTTGTTATACTATATTATTAAGGGAATAATAGCAAGGAAAATGTCTGTACATATTCAGTACAGACAATTTTTCCCAACTATTTTTGATCTGTCGCTTGTAGATATGGAGCGCCAACTATATAACCCTGGCTGGAATCATGTAGCCTCAGAGTGGACAGTTCCCCACAAGCACTGGGTGTGTTATGTTTAAGAAGGAACATTAAACAGGTAAATCACCATATGTCAATTCCTGAAAGCATCCTATCAACCCAAATCCCTAAACAACACATTCTAATATTCAGTATTTGTGTAACTGTTGTTAATGTAGTTGAGTCCGAAATATTTACTTTACAGCATTGACTTGATATTTGCCATTGTGTAGTACTTTACATTCATTGAAGAAATAATTTTATAACAAAGAATACATTCTATTGTTCAAATTTCTTTTATTATTTTCAACTTTTCTACATCTGTATTATGGAATTTATAATGATACAATTAATAAATAAGTAAATATTATTTACTTGATTTTCTAAATTTCTAAGGTCTGAAGCCTAGCAATTTTTTTTCTTATCCTCAAACTCTTTTATTACTAAGCTCTTCATAAAGAAAAACTTTAAAAATGGTTAAAAACAGTGTTCATTACTCTTAAAACCATATTCTTTTCAAGGATACTCTTTATGAAGTCCTCTGACAGTACTTGCCTATTTAAAATAAAATCCTTATATTATTTCCAAGTAAAAAGCCTTATGCAAGGTCTGAGTCAGCAACTAGATTCTAATGTATTTATTACTTTTTTAAATTAATTTGGGGCAACTGGACCTTTTCAACACATTTTAAAGCAGTACTCAAAATTGTCAATAGTGAAAACAAAGAACTATCCTAATTCAGAGCTATAACTACATTTTTCTCAGCATTTTAATTGCATATAATTGATCTTCATTATTTATCCAAAATATGTTTACTAAGAGTTAATATGTTCTTTAGCAAATTCTTCACCTAAGTGAGCCTCCTCAAACAAGATCTACTGCATTTGAGATTGGCATAATTATTTCAGTTGTACATGAGAATAGATTGGAGTCCATCGTGACATTCAGAACCAGATATTCCAAGCCTCCAAAAATGTATATATTGTAATTAAACACCATTTGACAAATTTCAGTCATTAGGGGACAAATTTACCAAGTTTGTCACCATGAAGAACAAGTAACAAAATATTTTGTTCTTTTCTTTCTTTAAGATGCATGGCACTGGGGCTGGAGTGGTGGCTCAGCAGTTACTGCGTTTGCCTGTCATGCTCGAGTACACAAGTTCAAACCTCAGCACCATGTACACAACAAAGTCTCAGAGGGACGGAAGTCCCATGAAAAACTAAATAAAATTCGCTTCCCTCTTTATCTCTCTCACTATCCCCTCTTAAAAAAAAAAAAAAAAAAGGATGTATGGCATTTATTTCTGCTGGTAGTTAACCGGTTCTGAGTGGGCGACATTTAGGTTTTTAGAGTCATTTATGTTACTGCATGCAATAAATCAATGGTTCTAATATGAAGTATCTGTAGTATTGGATATAAGACAGCCACTTGCTCTTCATGGAACTGTAGTACTTCTGAGGAAGCAATACTAAAATGTATCACTTGCTTTAAATATGTGTGTATGTGCATATAATATACATACATATTTAATATTTGATCATAAACACATAGGGTGACATGATCTATTGAATATAAAGTCTCTTGGCCTTCTAATGGGAGAAATCTTAGTAGAAAGTGTTCAGCTGTTTTGCTGAAAGTCTAATGGCACTAACCAGAAAGTAACCCTAACTTTAACCCCCTCTCCTGGGTGCATAAAAAGAGATTGTTGCTGAGACTCTTCCATTAGAATTTACCTTTGAGAAAAGCAAGGCCAAGGGCAGAGGGCATGTTTTGCTTTTCTAGCCTATCCTTGGTTATCCCCTTTAGAGATTTTCTCAGATGCCACATATCCTGAGGGTGACACCTATGACAGGGCTACTGATCCACACAGTGGAGAGTAAGAACAGGCAGACAGGTTCCATTTCATGGCTGGGATGAAAGACAGGACCTGGCTCTGGTGGACAGCAGCCCGGCATGTAGCCTGGGAGTCAACCCACAGTGGGAGGATAAAGGAGCAAATACAGCTTAGCACCTGGGCTCTGTGTGAGGCAGAACAAAACCAAGGGTGGGTTGGCCACTCACGAACTGAGTGACTGGGGCAGGTTATCTACGTTTCCAGGCCACTTCCTCAACTATAAAGTGGAAGAAATAGTCTGGGCATGGTGGCACACATCTGCGATCCCAGAGATTCGGGGGCCGAGGCAGGAAGATCCCAAGTTCAAAGCCAGTCCCCGCATCTTAGTGAGGGCCTAAGTAACAGTGAGACCCTGCATCTAAAAATAAATAAATAAATAAATAAGCTGGGGATGTGGCTCTGTGGTTAAGCGCCCCTGGGTTTAATCCTTGGTACATAAAGTGGAATAAATAAAACAGGGTTACTGTGAATTCCTGGCACACAATTAAGTATACAATGCAGTGCCCCAGAGGACTGAGGATGGTGTTAGGAAAGCCCATGCAAGTCAGAGAGTAGTAGTTTGAAGAAGCTGAGTGTCCCTTTATTGAAGTCAGCCATACTGTCACAGCAGTTGGAAAATGGGTATATATCCATACCCATGCTGGATGGCCATCTCCTAAAAGTGGAGCATGTGGGCACGGTAGAAGACACCACCAGAATGACTTCAAGAGTCCTCCAACAAAGTTTCATTATAAACTAAAATTTGAAATAAAATAAGCCCTGTAGTTTGATAAAGATTTCCCTAAACTATCTGATGTGTCTTCCTTTCACTCAGCAGAATTCAATTTAAACATCTCAAGATATAACATGACCTTAATTTCAAGAATCTGTAGAAAAATAACTTCACAACCTCACTCAACAAACTATTTCAGCAGCTCACAATCTCCAAAACATAAAAAAATCTAGGTGCTTAGTGACCATTTCTAATTCTTAATGGTATTCTGTGACTAATGGCTACTCACTCTTGCTGAAGGGATTATTTCCCATAACCAACTTCCAGATCAGCAAATTGAATACTTAACAAGAAAAAAGAATACTGTTACAAACGATGAAAGTTCCATATAAAACATCTGAATATTCAGAACTGAGACAGAGAATGCAGATTTAAGCTCCAGCCTTCTCATCACAGTTCAGATTGATATTCTTCAAAGACAGCTCCTTATTATCTCCTCCGCAGCATCTCTTGGTTTCCTTGTCCTCAGCCCAGCTGCACATTAGAATTACCCTGGGAGCACTTAAAAACTTCTCTCAGGACCACGCCCGATTCTGAGTTAATGGTTTGAGGCTGTGGCTCATTCCAGGTTTGTTCTTTGATGTTCCCAGGTGACTCCAGCAGAGTTGGGAGCCAGTGCTCTCTGCAGAATAACATATGCAAAGAAGCGAAATATTCTTGTTCCTTTCTTTTGTTCTTTACTTTTACAACTGAGTCATTTTGAGAAAGATTATGGTATGAACATGATCTCCTCTATTAAGAATACTTAAATGATTGCTTAATGGTTCTGTCTTTTCTTTAAGTGATTTAGAGAGGAAATGATATAGTAACTCCTATATTTACTATGAAATGGTCTCATAAATTGTACTTGAAAACTATTGAAACTGTGTTCACCAGCTAATGAACCTTCTTTTTTTTTTTTGCTATAAAACAAAAACAACAAGAATTTCTATGAAAGCAATTAATGAGCACTTTTCACCTTCTTTGGAGAAATGCCTTTTCTATTTATAATAATATTACCAGTCTCCTAGGTATTCATGCCTAAACCTTTCCATCTCTATCATGATGCCTTGTAGTAGGTTAAAAAAAAGGGGGGGTGGGCTCGTTTTTTTATTTTCAATTTATAAATAAAAATGCCCCATTTGTTGGGAGGGGAGTTGAGTAACTGATGCCTTCTCTCTGCTTGAGAGACTATCATCTGAGATCTTCTCCATGAGCTTTTGTCTCTGCAGTTTTTGGAGTTATCCAGAACCCTGCCTCTCCCTTCTATTCACTGAATTTTCGTTTAATAAATATTCATGAGGCATTTAACATGTGCCAGGCAGTATTTAAGGCTGCAGACTCATGGCTGTGTGCAAGGCAGGCAAGTAGAGCCAGTTCTCTTTTGGAGATTTCAGTTCAGAAGCAGGGACAGGATAAATGACAAATTAGTAAGCATGAAAATAAATCCTGAGTGGTACAGAGAATATAACATCTTGTGGTCCTGCATTCTATGGAATGCACTTTGGGAAGTTCTGATCTATTGTATGCATCTCAATAAAGCTTCCCCCCGCCTGGTTATCACATATTCTAAAATGACATAGTTATATTCTTCCAATAAATCTTTCATTTCATCCTTCCCACAAACTCCTATGGAATTAGGTCTGACTTAACAGTTTTAAGAATTTCATCTTTTGAAAGCTCACTCAGGATATCACCTTTTTGTTCCATTGAGAAATGTTGAATGTGCCATAGCCATAAAAGCTCAGATAAACCTACTCTTGTTATTTTTCTCCTCTTACTTTTTTTGTCATTTTCTATTGCCTTTGACTAAAGTTTCTTCATGTTCTAGCTCTTTCACTAACCAAAGGCATTTTCCAACTCCTTCTATTAACTGAAATATTCTTTCCCTTGCCAGTTCCTGAACTCAGCTCGCCCTGAACCATTTTCACTATGCCCTTCTTAAGTTTGGATGACAGGTCTGGTGGCTCCCCAGTATTAAGACTTGCGAAAAAATGCCACTTTGAACTGTGTTTACATAACAAATATTCCTCAAGCACTTCTTGAGCATCTGCTGTGTTCTAAGACTTAAATGGGTTACAAAGATGAACAAGGTAATGGCTCCTATTCTAAGAAGCTTACAGTCCACAGTCCCTGTCCCCATCCATCTAGCTCCCTGTCCCAGAGGCATGTAGAGATTCTGTATATACTTTTTAAAAATGAATACAAAAACATGAAAATACATATAAACATGTACATTCTTTTTTCTTTTTTACAAAACTACAAACTGTTAGCATGCTAGTTTCTGGGATGAGTTTTGACATCATCTTCCTTCACTCTCTGGGATAGGATTTTCATCAAGCAGGTCAAAATTTGTCAGATGCTCTTGTTTAGCTGACTAAGCTTCCAGCAGATGGACAGATTATGTCCCATCACTACTATATCTTGATTATGTGCCAGTTTAACATCATTCTTTCTCTTTCATCCATGAATAAGCAGGCTAGTATATATTTTGTGGATTTCCTTAAAAGCATATCTTCTTGATATATGGAATTATTATACCTTCCCTCCTATCAAATTTGTAATTATTATTTATTTGATGCACAGAATAAGCTATTTTATGATAATATGTCCACCAAGTCTTGGTATTTCATCTTAGATTAAACAAATGTATATATGTTGAACAAATAATTCATTTTATTTACAACCCATGTGCTCTATATTTGTATTGGCATTTGAATTTCTGAGTAATGTTTTCAGACTCTTCTAATTATTTTCTCATGTGAATCACTGAGAACATCCTTCAGACTTATTTTTCTTTCCATGGCCTATCTGTTCTCCTCCAAAGAAATCAGCATTATGACTTTATCTGGGAGTTTGTTTTTCTTTCTTTATATTTTCATTGTGCAGGCCTGTTGAATAGGTCAGCAAAATCTGGGAAAACACATTTGTTCTTCTTGATATTTGCACCATGCACATCACCCAGCCCAGAGCCTATCATTCCAGGACATTAAGTCATGGCCCAGGTATCTGAGTCCATTTCATCAAAAGTAACTGCTTTGTTAGTCATTCCTGTAACAGAAGTTCCTCTATCTTTCAAACATCCTACTCCACTGGGAAGAAAAGACAATACAATGGCCTACGCTCCACTAGTTTCCTGCCTTAGCATCCACAATCCCTAAAGATTTTTCCTATATCTTTTGTTGGTGTTTATTCTCTGTTCAAAAATGAGGAATGTGTCAATTCATCACTTTCAGTAATCAATTCATTAATTTATCTGACAAACATTTATTTAGTATACAGGATCTGGGTTATTAAAAATTAATTTATTAAATTTTACAGTAATTTGTTACTCAACATCCATCCAGTCTGCAATTTACACTGATAAACATTACAGAAAAGGATGCTACAAAAGACACAGGAGCTCCAGTGAAAATAAGATAACTGGTGGGTAGCAGAGCTATGGAAGCAAGAAGATGACTCATGAAAGAGAAAATATAGGTGTTTAGAAATAAGTAGGCATATTCCAGGAAGGCAAGGGAGAAAAGTGCATAAGAGGATTTTGTGCAAAAGCATGAATGTGTGAACACACACCTAAAGCCTAAACCTCAGTAGTAATTAAAAGGTGAATGCAGAATGGGAGACCATATAGATTTAGAATTTCCAGCATTTGTTGACCATTAAGATGAGGGAAATGAGAGAGAGGATTTAAGAATGACTGAGTTTGGGTGATGGGCAGAATGATGGATGGCCAAGCCTGTGGTAAGCTATTCCAACAGAGGAGCCCTGTAAGCTGCACAACTCTCTTGCACAGGTCAGCTGACCTCTGGGAAAATATATTTGTTCTCAATCTTTGCAATATGCACATCATCCCAGTCCACAGGCTATCGTTTCAGGACATTCAGTCATGGCCCAAGGATCAGTCTGAACCCAAAAGAGACAGCTGGACAAAACATAAGTTTGATATTTGTTAAGGTCATGTGAGTGCAACTGCTGGACTGAGAAATGCATGAGAGGTAAATAAATAAGGCATCCTGTCTTAAACATTGGCCCATAAGAGGTAAAAATTCAAATGATTTTTTAATACATTGATCTGTCTTAAGAAGTTTGTAATCGGAAATTATATGTTAAGAATAATAAAAACTTCGGCAAAAGTAATGGAATAGCAATAGCAAAACAATAGACAGACTAACAGAAAACAGTCATTAAAATATACTGCAATGCAATGTGCTGTGCCCTGTAGGTTAAGAACACCAGCTCGAGCATCCTAGCTCTACGTGATCCTAATTATGAGTTATTCTCCTATTATTTTTTATAATATCCCACATCCAGATATACTTCCTGGAAATTGGATAAAGGCTGAAATCAATATCAAGACACTGGAAATACCTCCAACTAAACTGACCAAATTGTACTTATTCACTCATTCAGCACCTGGTCTGTAACTTCCAGTTACTCCTCTGGTGGTGAGCTAGCAACTTGCTACTCCAGTTGAATATTCACATAAGGTATTTATAAATGCCAAAGGAATCACAGGAAAATGTAATAAATGGTTCCTTATTACTATTAACACATTATCCAATTTACCCTCCAAGATGGTTGCAAAAGTTTTTTGTTAGTATTTTGGGTTTTCTCACTGAATCCAGTATAAACTAAGAAAACTCATTATGTCAAATTTGTCATTCTGTTAGCTGTAGGTAGTACTTATTCTCCTTTCAAATTTTTAACATTATAGAGTGGCCTAATTCATGAAGGTAAAATTTTTTTTAAAAAAAGAATGTCTGGAAATTTCAACATGAGACCAAAACCATACATGGGAGAAGGAATTCAGGCAAACTGCAGTTTCAAAATGCTGTGTTGAGGTTAACCAGGGCTGTGGTTCATGAGCAGAGCACAACTCCAGGGGAGAAATAGTCAGAATGCACTTTCCTCTGCTTCAATTCAGCTTCTGCATTGCCAAGGATGTGAAAGAAGAGCTAAGATTTCACAGTTCTTCCACTTCTCTCCCATTCTCAAGTGCCAATTTAGCCTATTGAAACTTTTGTTCACACCATTTAATTTATAAAATGGTATGCTCAATTACAACATGGAAATCTGAAGACATTCTAATGCAAGCTACCTGAAAGCAGCAAGTTTCTTTATTTTAAATTGTATCATCAGTACCTAGGTCAGCACTTGTCTCACTGTAGCTGAACAAAAAATTGTTCATGAAAGCAATGTATTTTGTTATCTATGCTCAACTTGATTTAACTGTCACAAGAAACACTTTCCCATGTCTCCTTTGCCCTGGAATCCCAGGGTAACTGGGAGACATTCCATCAACATAGCAACACTAGTTAGATGAGCCATTCTTCCTCTAGTCTCACCTATCAAAAGGTCACTGTGATACTTTCACATGCTTTGATTTTGATGAAGAAAAGTCACATAAAAATGCAGATCTGGGGCTGGCGTGGTACCTCAGCAGTTATGGTGCTTGCCTGGCATACACGAGGATATGGGTTCCAACACCAGCATCACGTACACAATGGAAGGCAGAAACAACAAAAGCCATGTGAAAAACTAAATAAAATTGATTCTCTCTTTCTCACTCTCTCTCACTGTCCCTTTCTCTCTTTAAAAAAAATACTAAATAAAAAATAGAATAGTGTCTCTCGCTGAACGTCTTTTAAAAAAATTTTTAAATGCGATCTAACAGGTGCATGTTGTAAAAACCTTCATTTGAAACGTTAACAGCAATGATTGTAAAATAAATTATAGCATTTTCTGCATCAATATACTGATTTTTTTTAAGTGACTGAAAAATTCTGGACAAGGGAAGAGTACTGACCCAGTTTCTTTTGCTTCACACAACTTCAGTCAATTGTTGGAATCTCTAGTCCATTTCGCTTTACAAACCAGGCAGAGGTCATGTTTATATTGAAGACCAATATTCCCTCCTTATTTTCTTCTTTGTGTTAATTGACCTCCTCCAGAGATCATTTATTTATCATCCCCCATATGTTAGGTCTTGGAAAGAGAGAGGAAAATAATACTTAGTTTTGTATTCATACAGTTTATAAGCCAATGGAGAAGACTGACAGTTTAATAATTGCAGAATGTTTAGTGCTTACAATAGGAAAGGCAGGTAATCCTAACTTTCCAAAAGAGGCAGCACCAGCATGTAGATGGAGCTCTCAGTGACAAGTGGAAGTGAACTAAGGAAGTACCATGTGCAAAGGCATGAAATCAAAGGAAACCACAGCACATGCAGGAAGCTGTAAGTGGCTCTTTAAAGGTGGACGTAGACTTGATGAGATCAAGAGACTGCAGAGAGGTAGACAGAACTAGGCAAAATCATTAAGCCTCTGTACCATCTTAAGGAGATTGACTTCCACTTGAACCCGCTACAGAGCCACTGAAACATTCGAGAATGGCGTTTCCATAACAGAAAAAAGTTCTCTGACAATGCTATTGAAAATATACTGATGACAGAGCAGGAAAACAGCCACAAAGACATTTCAGGAAGCTGTTCCAGTAATTCAAAAAAGAAAGAGTACTTGAACTATGAAAGAGGGCAGTTTAGTTCACAGCATCCAATACAGATGGAAGGAAATCACCACATTCCTCCAGGAAAGAAATGCTCTCTTGAACCAAAACAAGGGGAGCACATATGGGAAAAAAGGGGAGAGGGATTTAAGAGATTTGGTCTCTGTCAATTTCTATACAACATATCTGTTGTTTTGAATTTCTCCTTAGAATCCAAGATATGAGTAAAACCTGTTAGCCTTCTGGTTGTAAGGACTGGGTAAATATTGTCTAATATTGTTTCCCTTTATAGCTATCTGAAATTAAGATATAAAAATAAGTGCATTTAAAACACACCATTTATCAATTATTACCTGGAAATATGTACTTTCAAAGAAAATAGTGATCAAATTGAACCCTAGGGAGTCGATGACAACTTGGATGAAAGCAGTTTGTGGAGGGAAGAACTTGAAGAGCGCTCCGGTTAAGATACAAGTTAAATCATCTCGCTGCTCATCAAAATCTGACTGGCCCTTCCCATCCTGCTCCAAATATATGTCAATCTTCACCATGCGCCACAGGCCCAGAGCACCATCCCAACTCTCTGACCTCAGTTCTTCACTCCATTACCCTTTCCCCTGAGGCACACTGACGTAGCCATGCTGGGCTCCTGTTCCTAAGGCCTCCGGACAACTCGGCTTCAAGCACATGGTCTTCTTTACCTATTATCCTCCTGGCTTGCTCCCTTCCCTTCATCACTCTTTTTGCCTTCCCGTATCACTCTGTTTGAAAATTAAATAACCCTCCCACACTCAATACTATTCCCAATTGGTACTTTTCCCTAACACTGACAAAACTGTATTCCACTTACATTATTTGTTATCCATCTTTCATAATTAGAATGTAAACTCCACATGAAGAGATTTTTAATATTTTGCTGTATCTCTAATGCCTAGAATAGTGTCCAGAACATGAAAGAAGCTCAGTGACTATTTATTGACTGATTAAACTGCCAGCTCAGTGTGACCACCACCCGTACAATCATGGTATTCCAAAGATCTAACTGACCGAACCACAAAAACCATTACCACTGAAAGAATCCTGCAGTTAGTTATTGTTCCCCCCCTCCACTGGGGATCCTCTGCAAAAGAAGATACAGTCTGAACTATTCCCATCAATACAGAATTTTGGATAAGGCACTATAATTAGGATTTGGTAAAATGACTTTATTTAATATTCCCTGGGTGAAAAGATGTTCCCCAAACACTTCCACATGTGAATACATGCCACCACAGTTGGTTGTCCAACAATTTTTCTTTTTTGCTACTATATGAAAAAACTATTTACTGAGATACTGACTTTTCTCTGAATAAATACAATTTATTAACAAAAGTGAAAAATGAAAAAAATGAATGGCAACAAGAATTCCAATTAAGAAGGTGGCATTCACCTTTTACATATAATGCATTTTGTACTTTATCAAAAATCTGATTGCAAATAACAATAAACATTAGAGTTGCATTTCAGTCCTTTCTTTACAACCTGATTGATGACTAACAAGACCTCATAATTTCCATACACCACTCCTTCTAACCAATGACCCAGGCCAAATCCAGGCTGTTGAAATGACACCATAGAAAAGCAACTGGAAATAAAAGATCTTTTCCTGGTTAGGGTGAACTTAATAAGCTGTAGGAAATTAGCAGAACTGAAACTTTCAGGCCTGTCAGTTTACAGACATATTTTTTTTATTTTTTATTTTTTTAAGACAGGGAGAGAGTGAAAAAGAAAGGGGGCAGGGAAGAGAGGATCAATTTTATTTATTTTTTAATCTAGCCTTTGTTTCTCTGACACTTAGCTGTGTATGTGGTCCTGGAATTTGAACCTGGGTTCTTGTGCATGCAAGGCAAGTGCTCTAACTGCTGAGCCACCACTCCTGCCCTATAGACATATTATTTTTTTGTTTAATTGGTTCAGCTTAAACTTACATATTGGAGGTGACCGGGAAGATGGTGACCTGAAGAGAGACAGCATTTCCTGAGGCTCCGGGTCTGCTTGGGAAAAATCCACTGCATCCACAATTTTCCAAGATGCGTCCAGGGGAAACTATATTTGATTGTCTACTACTAGTTTGTGAAGCTTTTATACGGAGCTGAGTCTTAGGAGTTTCGCGAGAAGAAAAAAAAAAAAAAGAAGGGGGGGGATTTTCCCCTCCCGCCAGGGGCACAGAAGGCTGCCAGTGCGGACAGCCTGCCAGAAAGAGTTCTGTCTGCCCCGCCAGGAGTGCTGTGAACAGCTCCTTGCTTGGTGTCAGCAGAGCATTCGTATGATTTAGGAGATAGGGAGATTTTTGTCTGTTCTACCAAGAACGGGACCGGCTACCTTTCCTTCTGTTCCACGGCTTGCTGGTCACATTCCCCACCGGCTCCAGGGGCGGGAACACAAGCAGCAACCGCCAATCCAGCGAGTCTGAGCAGAAACATAGATTTCACCGCTAAACCCATCCTGTCTGTATCTAATCAGACCCCCGCCAAGTTCTTCTCTGTGAGGGGTGAGAGCTGTGCTCGAAGATGGCCCCCTGGGGGGCCCAGTCGCTCGCCACCATTACGAGCTCCAGGACTACATTTCCCATCTGCTGCAAAGGTGGGGCTACGAAGCATCTGTCAGAACGAGGAGAACTTTCCCTGTTCGACCAGAAACGCTCACGGCACCCTTTACGTTCCGTTCTGAGTGGTCGCTGGTCACAATCCTGCACCGGCTGCAGGGGCAGGGCAGCAAGCACCAGTAGCCAATCCAGTGGGTCTGAGCAGAAACATAGATTTTATCGCCAACACCATCCTGTCCGTAACTAATCAGACCCCCGTCAAGTCCCACTCTGTGAGGGGTGATAGCTGTGATCGAAGACGGCCCCTTGGGGTGCCTGGTGGCTCGCACCATTATGAGCGCCAGGACTACATTTCCCATCGGCTGCAAAGGCGGGGCTACGGAGCCTCCGTTGGAATGAGAAGAAAGTTCCCTGTTTGGCTAGGAATGGTGGACATGCACTTGCTGGTCACAATCCCCCAGCAGCTACAGGCACGGGGCCGCAAGCTGCAGTAGCCGCAACTGCTGATGCAAGGAGAGCCACAGATACTGTTGCTGAACCAGTCCCTACCCTAAGTAAAACACTCGTCTGCCAAGCTCGCACATTGTGGGGAGCGATACTTGTACCGGGAGACAGCCCACAGGGGGCCACAGACTGAGAGACAATCATATTGAGATCCCAGAAATGCCCTCATTGTCTATAGATACAAGATTTCATTAAGAATTTTTTATTTGTTGTTTTTATTTTCTTTTACTTTTTTAGCTTATAAATTTTTTATTTTTTATTTCATTATCTTTTAAATTTTTGTTCTTACTTTATCTTATTTTTTACTTTAGAATATTTTATATTTTTTTATTTTAAATTTTTTATTTTTGAACAACCTTACAAGATTTTAACAAAATAATATAAAATGTGTATATATTCTGGATATTGCAATTATCCCCAGGAGTGCCCCCCCAATTACCCTCCCTTATCCCTCCCTTCCCCTTCCCATTATAA
>PVKS010030741.1:0-24099 GCA_004027875.1 Aplodontia rufa
CACTAGATACCCATTTAACACATGAGTTCTTATGGGGGAAACTGCAATAGATGAAACCCACAGTAGCTTATCTATGCGTTAGCATTACCCCTGGTTATCAAAGTTTATACACATTGATTGCTACAGTTTTGACAATGTTTCCCCCTCATCTGTATCCTGTATCGCAATATACTTCAAATAAAGGTGGAAAAAAAAATAATAAAGAGGAATAAAGAAAAGGAAAAAAAAAAAGAATATTTACATTCAACGGAGAAAACAGTCTTGTCAAAATGATTAAATAGTTTAACAGTAGATGAAAAGTATAGAGGCTCTTGTCACTAGATTTGCATATAGTTTACAAAGTTTGGTTAATACTCAAGTGTGTTTAGTACAAAAGAAAAATGAAAAAGAATTAAAAATAACTAAGCAATTAGAATAATCCATCTAGGGCTGGGGAGGTAGCTCTGTGGTAGAGCACATGTCCGCTATGCTCAGGACCCGAGTTTGAACTGCAGCACAAAAAAAATAAAATAAAAAAAAATCTGAAGAGTAACAATTTAGAAATAAAAAAGTATAAAAAAGTATGGTGAAGAATAATTATAACCAAAAAACAAACAAAACCACAGATAGAGGATAGGTTGTCACAAAAACATGATAGACACAAAGCTGTATCCAAAGTACACTGATGTACTATACTTATTTAACAGCTTTTTAACATTAATATTGTCGGTCACTTTGTTGAAACAACTACTTGAATTCTCAAGTACCCTTTTCCATCTGCTACTGCAGAATGGAAAAATTTAGTTCATAAAGTTAGTAAATATCCATAGAAGAAATGTATTCACCCAAGGTTGTCACATTCTTCTACTGCAAAAGAGGTTAAGGAACTTAAATAGTGATAGGTTCTTTATGTGGAAAATATGGGGAGGTGACAAAACAAGGCTATATTACCTTACTGAAATGTCTAATTGAAAAGTTAGTAATCTACATTGCCCAAATGTAGTATGATAATCAATGAGTTTATAGTTATGAAAGAATGGAATGTTAGACCTTTTTTTCTGCTGATAAAGCAACTCACCTAGATAGTCTACATCCCACTGCTAAATACCTGATAAATACTTGAAGGTCTTTAGCAGGCATGACCCTCTACAGAACAGGCATTTCTCTGACTTTGTTAATATATCACCTAAACACAATCTGTTTCATTACAACTTATTTTCTTCAATGCAAGTGAATTCACATGCAACTAGTAAATAAAGGAATGTCAGAATAACAGAAACCTTGTTGGCTCATAAATGATTTTTCTCAAGTTAATGTTTTAAAGTGGTCAGGGACAAATTTCTCACAGAAAATATTAGCTGGGCATGCTGGCACATGCCTGTAATCCCAGCTACTCAGGAAGCTGAAATAGGAGAATCACAAGTTCCAGGCCAGCCTCAGCAATTTAGTAAGACTCTAACCAACTCAGCAAGATCCTGTATATCAAAATAAAAAATAAAAAGGGCTAGGGAAGTAGCCCCATGGTTAAGTACCCCTGAGTCCAACTCTGGTACCCCCCAAAAATTAATTAATTAAACAAAAAAGGGCTGGAGATGTAGCTCTGTGGTTGAACATTATTGGATTCAATCCCTAGTTCAGGTTAAAAAAAAAAACAAGGAAAAAAATTGGTAAAGTGGTTTCAAGAACTGCTATACTTTGCACTGTTATACTACCTGGGAAGATGCAAGATCAGATAAACTTCAAAGACATTTCCCTTGGTTAATCAAACAAAAATAAGGGCTGGAGTGGAGGCTCAGTAGTTTGGGACGCTTGCCTGGCATGAAGCAAGGACTGGGGTTCAAACCCCAGCACCACATACACAACTAAGTGTTAGAGTAACAAAGTCCAGATGAAAAGCTAAATAACGTTGATTCTTTCTTTAAGAAAAAAGACTGAGTGATGAGAACAAGAAGTAGGAGGACCAGGATGCACAGGATGCCAAGGATGGGATTACTTTCATTGTGGATACCAGTGGAGATTCAACTATACTAGTATTTTAACTATACTAGTATTTTTAGTAGACTTTTTTTTTTTTTAAGAGCTGATGTAACAAAGTTCTGTAGGTTTTAGGTAAGCCATTTCTAAACCTGTTTCTTCTGTAAAACAATTTATGGTTGTGCTGGGGATCAAACCCAGGGATTAGCATGGACTAAGTATTCTACCACAGAACTACATCTTCAGTCAAGATCTCCTATTTTTATTTTTACCCAAGCATACTTTTATGTAAGTTTTCTTTTTAAAGAACACTTATAACAGAAATATCACTAGCCACATCCTTCTTGAATGCTTTTTTTTTTTTTTTAAAGAGAAGAGGACAATGAGAGAGAAAAGGGATCAATTTTATTTTGTTTTTCATGAAGCTTTTATTGCTCCAACACTTCCTTGTATATGTGGTGCTGGGCTTCAAACCCACTTGCCAGACAAACACAGTGACTGCTGAGCCACCACTCCAGCTCCCTTTTTTATTTTTTTGAAACAAGGTCTTAAAAAAGAAAAGAAAATTGCTCAAGCTGGTCTCAAATTTTCATTTCTCCTACCTCTGCCTCCAGATTCACTAAGATTACACGCCTTCTTCTGTGTTTTACAAGTATCTACACTTGAGTCCCAACTAAATTTTAAACTCCTTGAGAGCAACATCTTATTTTTATCTAACTAAACTAGTGTACTATACAGATATGTAATAAATCTTTATTAATCGTGGTGTGAAAATTCTGCCAGGGCATCTTCTGATTCTAGGCAGCAGAATGAGCACATGAACCTAATATGATCAAAACAAGATTTAAAGAGGGAATTGACAAAATTCATTAAAAAAAAAAAAGGAACATGTTGCCACAGGGTGGTTTGAATTGTCTTCTCAAAACTCTGTAATTGATTTGCCTTAAATCAAGGTCTGCCCACGCCTCTAATCCCGGTGGCTCTGGAGGCTGAGGCAGGAGGATCCCAATTTAGTGAGGCCCTAAACAACTTGGCAAGACCCAGTCTCAAAAGAAAAAATAAAAAGGGCTGGGGATGTGGCTCAATGGTTAAGCGTTCCTGGGTTCAATCCCTAGTATCAAAAACAAACTATAAAAATTCAGGGTCTGCGCGGGGTACGGAGAGAGGTTAGGGTCGAACTTGATAACCTTCCAGTTCCTTCAAGTTTTAAGACTGTCATAAGCACCAGAAAAAAAATTTTTTTTGAAAACCAAAACCCAAATATTTTCAGATTCTTGCTCTGTGTGTAAATGCGTTCCCCGACTCATTTAGCAGCACCTAGTGAGGGCCAGTAAACTGGGCCCCTGCTCACTGTGTCCACAGTCGCAAGGCAGTGATCGCTATCATGCAGTCGCTATAACCGAGGGAAGAACAAAGCACCACTACAAGATCAAAAGGTTGGGAGGGGTGCTGCTGCTTCGCGGGACAGAGGGCTGAGAGGCCTCACAAAGGCGATGTTCTCCCACACAGAAGTGGGCCGGCTGGACCGGGGTGGGGCTCCGCGTCGGTTCCGTATGTTAGCTGGAGGAGCAAAGACCCGGGGTGGAGAGGAACCGCTAACTGCCTGCAGGAGGGTGAAGGTCTGCGTGGCTGAGGGGGAGAAAGAGGTGCCAATGTACGAGAGTCCAAAAAATGCTGCATGGACAAGAGGGCTGACTCCGGGGCTTTTTTTCCGGGGATCTCTCCTTCCCGCCCTGGCCAAGCCCGGCCCCCGTCTGCCCCGCGCCTCACCCAAGTGCCCCGAGTCCTGCTTCCGCCTTCGCTGCAGCCGCTCCCGAAGCGAGTCCAGCTGCTTCTTGTGGGCCTGGATAGAACTCCACGTGTCAGACATCCTGGTCTCCCAGCCTGGACGCACTCGAATCAGGCGCGGCGGATTAGCACCTCCCAGCTCTAGCTGGAGGAGACACTCAATTCTCACGCGGACACCCGTAGACTAACCGGAATCAGATTCCTAGAGATACGCCAGACCAAAGGCCACTTCCGGTTTCGCAGTCAGCTGGGAAAGTTGTAATGAGAGCCACTTCAGGTGTTGGCAGAATAGCAGATAGATTCCTTATGGGGGGCTCCCTTGCTTCCGGGCGCAGTGAGGCTGTGGTTGCCATGTTGGAGCCTGGCAGAGCGGCCATATTGAACATTGGGCGGAGAGGCTGGAGAGTGGATGCGTGCTAAGATAGCACTGCTAGTGCGCTTGTAGTACGTCTTTTAAAAATGATAGCTCCTTTGACATTTTGGTACTGACATGCATTCACATACACTCCCCTCAAGTCAAACAAAAGCCCACCCTAAACCAGCGGCCCCCAGTCAGGGTTAGGAGGTGAGCGGCTGTGCATTTGGTGGGAGGTTGTGAGGACAGCTGAAGGAGGAGATATAAAGGGTTTACAAATACATAGTTTTCTTATATCTATAATTGTCGCTTGTAATTGATTAAAATAGGATCCTCGTAATGTGGGGGTGATTCTGGATTAGGATCAGAGGCATATCATATTGTTACTACGTATGCATTTATGATTTACAACACAATAAAAAATTTTTAAAAAGCGTTTCTGAGGTTCTGGTTGCATTGTATTTAATGGGAGCTTGTTGTGTGTGTTCAGTTGTGAGAATTGAACTAGACATTTTGGTGTGTGCTTTTCTTTGTAATAAACTTTTCAGGAGAGAGACGAGGAGAAAGTGTGTGTGTGTGCATGCCCTTTAATTGGGTATTTTAAATGGAAACATTGGGAATCACTGTTCTACATAATGCCAGCCAGAAAAACAATAGTTTGACAGTCATTTTTGCTGGTTTCAAAGAGTTTCTAGTCTGATTAGGACTCGGACTCAGCTTATTAATTCTGAACTATGTTTACAGCCTAAAGCAGCAAGAGCATAGGCTGTAAAAAAAATTTTTTTTTTGAAAGAGAATTGATTTTTAGTTTTTCATGTGGCTTTCCTTGCTCTGATGCTTTGTTGTGTACGTGGTGCTGGGGTTCAAACCTGCGTCCTCGAGTACTCTAGCCCCAGCAGTAAAAAATTAATATAAACTGGGTGCAGTAGTGCTCTGCTGTAATCCCAGCAACTTGACAGGCTGAGGAAGGAGGATCTCCTGTTTAAGGCAACATCAGCAACTTAGGGAGAATTTGTCTCAAAATAAAAAAATAAAAAGGCCTTGGGAGGGGCTGGAGTGGTTTCTCAGTGGTTAGAGTCTTGCCTGGCAAGCACAAGAAAGGACCCAGGTTCACACCCCAGTACCACATACTTAACTAAATGTCAGAGAAACCAAACAAAATTGATTCTCTCTTCTGTCTCTCTTTCCCTCGCTCTCCTTAAAAAAAAAAAAAAAAAAAAAAAAGGCTTGGGATATAGGATATAGCTTAGTCATAGAACACCCCTGGATTCATCCCCAGTATCAATTGAACAAAATAAAAAAAAAATGGGGACATAGCTCACTGAAGGAGAATGCTTTTCCCCCAATAACATACAAAATTAAATTAATATTTATTTATTTATTTTTGGTGCTGGGGATTGAACCCAGGGGCACTTTACTGAACTCCATCCCCAGCCCTTTTTTATTTTGCTTTGAGATAGGGTCTCTGTAAATTGCTTAGGGCTTCACTAAGTTGCTGAAGCTGACCTCAAACTTAAATCCTTCCAGCGCTGGAGCAGTGGCTCAGTGGTTATGCATTTGACTGGCATGTGCAAGGACATGGGTTCAAACCCCAGCAGCATGTACACAACTAAGTGTCAGAGCAATAAGAGCCACATGAAAAAACAACTAAAATCTATCATTTCTCTCACCGTCCCTCTTGGAAAATAAAAAATACTTAATCCTCCTGCTTCAGCCTCCTGAATCTTTGGTATTACAGATGTGCACCATTGTACCTGGCTTAATTTTTAGAAGTAGCAAATATTTATTTTGTATATATGATTATCATATATATAATTACATAGTATGATTATATGTAAATATTAATATGTAAATATACATAAAAGTATAAATATAATTGTGAAACAGAGGAGGACTCTAAGTTCAAATTATTCAGGAAGGTACTGGAAAGACTCAGGCCTAAGTGACAGCTAGGGCTTCAGTAGGTGAAGCTGTAGGAGGGATTTCCAGGCCAAGGACATGATGAAAGCAAAGGTCTAAAATTAGGAAAGTATGATGTGTGTTCTGCCCATCCAGATTACCTCAGATATTAATATTTAAACTTTGGAATATTATAGGAAATTTTAGCTTTCCAGATCTGACACCAGATTACAGAAGGTATATCTTAACCTGAATAAATTTATTCAGAATAAAAAAATAAAAATCCTGAACTTTTCAGGCAACAGGGAACATTTAGGGTTTGCGTATAGGAATGTTTTAAGATTTAGCTGGTGTTCTACATGGATCAAGGTGGGAAAGGAGAATTTGGAGGCAGGGAGAATAGTAGTTTATTTTAACTGATAAGAAATGTAATTTGAGGGCTGGAGCAGTGGCTCAGTGGTTTTGGCGCTTGCCTGGCAAGCACGAGGACCTGGGTTCAAACCCCAGCACCACGTACACAACTAAGTGTTGGAGCAACTAAGGCCATGTGAAAAACTAAATAGAGTTGTTTCTCTCTTTCTCTGTCTCTCTCGCTGTCCCTCTCTCTTTAAAAAAAAAAAAAAAGAAAAAAATGTAATTTGAGGCTGGTTGTAGATAGTAATGGAATGGAAGGGTGAATATGAATATAAAAACTTCATTTATTTATTCATCAAATATTTATTCAGTCACTGACCACTACATGCTAGGTACTGTGGAGACTTGGTGATCAAAATTGTTCATTTTTATCTCATCTTCTGAATTTACTTAGTAGGAAATTCTCAGTATCTTTTGAGATGTATGTATGTATAACTTTGTATGAGCATTGAAGTAGATGACACACATGAATACTGGTTCACATGGATATCTCTGGGTATTTAATCATCAGGATTACACTTAACTGAAAGTAAAGTACTATCTTCCTTAGTTTAAATACTATTGGGAGAATTGGTTAACCAGAGGTCATGGAAGATTACTGAAGCAGACTGATCTACCCAAGAGTTTTTGTTTCCTTTAATAAGTTTCCTTTGCTCTAACAGTTACCCTCAGGAAAAGTTGACTGGTAAATCTTCACTTTTGTCCTTTCATTTGAGCTATATCCTGAGTAACCCTTTGTTTAGGCATCTGTATTATTACTGAGGTGAGATCATTCTATTATTGCTGTATTATAGCACTTTTAGAGTTATTTGTCCACGAATTTGGTTCTTCACTTGATATGATCACTCTTGTGTGTGTATGGTGTGATGCTGGAGATTGAAACCAGAACTTCATGCATAATAAGCAAGTACATTTCTACTGAGCTGCATCCCCAGTCCAGGACCCCTCTCAAGGTCATTAACACACACACACACACACACACACACACACACACACACACACAAATGAAATATGTAAAAAGTATGTAATAGTAAGATTAAATAATCCTGGAGAACCAGAGTACTGAATATAGCCTTGTAGAAGATGAAGAACATTGCCTGTAATCCCAGCTAATTGGGAGCCTGAGGCAGGAGGATAGCAAATTCAAGGCCAACCCTGGCAATTTTGTGAGACCCCCATCTCAAAAAAAAAAAAAAAAAGGGGTTGGAATGTAGCTCAGTGGTAAGGCTCCCTTGAGTTCAATCCTCACACTGTGGTGGGGGGATGAAGAAGGTTGTTGATTTCATCTTTCAAGATAAGATTTCAAGGATGACCATTAAACATTTTGTCTAGGAAATGAAAGGTTTTGTAGTGGAAGAGTTTCAGTCTCATAGAATTTGAGATATGTAAGATCTGGTGACACAGTTAGTTACTCTTGAAAGTCAACCAAATCAGGGGCAGCTCCCAGAAGTCTTTGCCTTCACATCTACTTTGGACACATTTTAGAAGCACAGGATGGTCACTTAGCATGATCTACCTAAAACAGGCTTTTTTTTCTGGGCTCATCATGACAAATTTACTGTTCAAAAGAAAACCACTGTCTGCCCATACTTGGCCAGCCTTCATTTATAATATTGAGCAAATCAAAGTGAAACAGACATCTCCTTAAAAGAGTATAGGCCTAATTGTGAGCAGATAAGTGCCGCATACATTATACTTTTTAACTATTCCTCCTGTGTGTTGTGGTAGATTCCAGAGTTGGCCACAATGTCTCCTAGCTCTCATTCCTCTATGCAGTATGACTTTGCCACTCTTCTTGTCAAGAAGCTTATTTTCCCCTCTTCTTTTTTTTTTTTTCTTAAGAGAAAAAAAAGAGAATCAACTTTTAGTTTTTCATCTGTTTTTTGTTGCTCTGACACTTAGTTGTGCATATGGTGCTGGAGTTTGAAGCTGGGTTCTTGCATATACCAGGGAAGTGTATATAGCTGAGCCAAAGCTCCAGCCCATTTCCCCTCTTCTTGAATGTGAGCTGGCCTTCCTTCTGACTAAACACAATGTGATAAAAGTGATATTTGTAAGAGGCTTTGGAGCTTGTTTCTGCCTTTTTAGAGTTGAACCTTCATGGGAATTCAGTTACCCTGATAGACCACTTGAAAAGAAGATAGAATCTAGAGATTTGAAGACTGTAAGCCAGATATAATCCCAGATGCTTGGGAGAATGAGGCAGGAGGATTGCAAGATTGAGGCCAATATGAGCAACTTAGTGAGACTAAGACTCAAAATAAGAAATTAAAAAATAAAGAGAGGAGCTAGAGCAGTGGCTTGGGGTTACCTTGCTTGCCCAGTATGCACAAGTATACAGTTTCAAACCCCAGCACCCACGTACACAACTAAGTGTCAGAGCAATGAAAGCCATGTGAAAAACTTAATAAAAATTGATTTTGTGTGTCTCTGTCCTTCTCTCTTTAAAAATAAAACAAAATAAATAAATAGGGCTGGTGATGTAGACTAGTGATAGAATGACCCTGGATTTAATCCACTGTACCCCCCCCACACACACACAAACAGCATTACAGCCCTCTACCCGACAGGCTGAGACTGAGGCCACAGGTCATCCAACCCAAATTGAAGCTGCCTGAATGTGGCCAGTCTGGTTTATTACATAGCAATGAATTGCTGGAACGCTCACAGTGTCAACCAAATAATGTACACCTTATTTGCTTCTCTGACAGAATGTTTGTGGGATTTGTTTTAGTTTTCTTAAATCTTGATCATACTCAATTTTTAACTATATGACTGAAAGCAAAACGCCCATTACGATTAGTTAATCTGTTAACCCACCCCCCACCCCAATTGACCCCCATACTAGGGACTGAACTCATGGGCACTCTCCCACTGAATTACATCCCCAACTACTTTTATTATTTTATTTTGAGGCAGGGTATCGCTAAGGTCTTAAATAAGTTGACTTCCAAATTGTCCTCCTCCTACCCAGCCTGAGTAGCTAGTATTAGAGGCATGCACCACTACACCTAGCTAATCTACTTCTAGTAAAGGTTTGGATAGATAACAACATGTAAAGGAAAGTCAAAGTGGGGTATATTTGAGAGTAAAACTAGTGAAATATGGTTTGGAGATCAGAAGATAGTGTTTGTTGCTTGAGTAAATTCCAAGAATGGTAATCAGAATGCCTGGTGCAGGAGTTTATGAAGGACAAAAATGTGCCAATAGAATTTGGGAAGCCAGGTGCAGTGTGCATGCCTGTAATCCCAAGTTCAAGGCCAGCCTCAGCAGTTAGCAAGACCTTGTCTCAAAATTTAAAAATAAAATAAAAAGAACTGGGGATAGGGTCTGTGGTAAAGTGCCTTTGGCTTCAATCCCTAGTACCAACAACAACAATAATAAGCTGGGTCTTTTTCAGGGGTGACACAAGATGAATTTTGAGCAGCAAATGTTCAGGCAATTATGAATCCAAGTTTTATTGGAGAGTAACCCCAATAAAAAGAAAGATGGGAGCAGCGCTTGGTGGCACATGCCAGTAATCCCAGTAGCTCGGAGGCTAAGGCAGGAGGATCACAAATTCAAAGCCAGTCTCAGCAACTTAGCGAGGCCCTGAGCAACTCAGTGAGACTATGTCTCAAAGTAAAACAAAATAAAATATAAAAAAGGAAAAGGCAGGAGAAAGTGGAATTCGTCAGTGAGATCTATAAGAACTCAGTACTCAGTGAGTTCCAGAACAGATTTTTCATAGAGTGGGATGTCCCATGGAAATGCTAAACTCTCCTTTCCTGTACCTTGCTCAATTTTTAGCCACAGGCTAGAAGATTGGGACTGCTGCAGGCCATATGCTAAGGGCTGAGGCTGCACCTCAGTGGCAGCATGGGTTCAGTCCCCAGTACAGGGGCAGGTTGGGGTGGGGGTGGTGGTGAACAGATTGTCTAATCCTAGCTATTTACAATCTGGGTCACATGGTAAAAAAAAAAAATGAGTATGACCCAGATTGTAGCTAGTCAGTCCTTTTTTTTTTTTTGAGAGAGGGACAGTGAGAGAAAGAGAGAAACAATTTTATTTAGTTTTTCATGTGGCTTTCGTTTCTCCAAGACTTCGTTGTGTACATGGTGCTGGGGTTTGAACTCACATACTCCTGCATGCTGGGCAAGCACCGTAACCACTGAGCTACCGCTCCAGCCTCTAGTCCGTTCTCTTTTGAAGGGGCTTCGTGAATGAAACATATCTCCATGGGTCTGCCAAAGGGTCAGTGGCTTATATAGGTTTTGGTGTTTTCTTTCTTTCTTTTTTTTTTTTATACTGGGGATTGAACCCACGGGTGCTTAACCACTGAGCCACATCGCAAGTCTTTTTTTTTTTGAGACCGGGCCTCACTTGCTGAGCCTGGCTTTGAACTTGCGATTCTCCTGTCTCAGCCTCCTGAGCTGCTGAAATTAGAGGCATGTGCCACTGCACCCAGCTCTTATAAGAGCCTATAATATAGGCTCTTAAATGGTAATTGCCTTGGTCCACAGGTGGTTATATAAATGAAGTCAGTTACTATATTTGAGAGTGATTATTATGAAAGCTGAATTCAAGAGAACTATATATCCCCTCCCCCAACCTTGGATTATGAATCAGTTATCTCCCTCGCTGGTGTCTCACAGACCGTTGTTCATATCTGTCATAGTGCTTACTACCACCTTATGAAAATATCTGTGTACATTCTCCCAGAGCTCCCTGAGGGCAGAAATGTCTTATTTACCTTTGTACCGAACAAACAAGTAACCTATGAAATAGGGTAAACACTAAAAAATTAACTAAATCAATGAGAAAAGAAGCTATCTCCTGGGAAAAGGGAAGAAACTGCAGAACCATGCTATGCGTTATGTATGAATATATCACAATGAATTCCACTTTTGTATGTACCGATAACGCACCAATTTAAAAACATTAGAAAACCTATAGAATAGAGGAAGGTGATCAGGGATCAGGTGAAAGGGAGGGACAAGGATAGTCCTGGAGGCTGAAATGGGGCAAATTATGTTATATGCATTAATGAATGTCAAAATGAACCCACAATCATATAAAACTACAGTGCTCTAATGAAAACATAAAGTTACCTCTTATTTTCCATGTCATGTTTTTCATTCAGTTTGAACTAGATCCCGAGTTACTTCACGTAAAGTAAATGTTTTCCAGGGGCCGTAGCAATGGCGAGGTGACTCAGTGGTTAGGGTGCTTGCCTGGTGGTAACCTGGACGTGGGTTCAAACCCTAGCACCACATACACAATGAAGTGTCGGAGCAATAAAAACTACATGGAAAACTAAATAAAACTGATTCCGTCTTTCTCTCTGTCTCTCACTCTCTCTCTTAAAAAAGAAAAAAAGTAAATGTTTTACAAGTTATGCTTATTTACTTACTCATTCCTGCAACTCAGTTAATTCAGAGTCCAAAAAGTGATGATGCGGTGAAAAATGATTGGCATTGAGAAAGGTGGGCCTGAGGGTGGGGACAGGGCACACTGCCCTAGCAAAAAACTAAAGGCTTGGCTGGAGCCATAGCTCAGCAGTCACAGGGTGGTTACAGAGTTACAGCACTTGCCTGGCATGCGCAAGGACATGGGTTCGAACCCCAGCACCACGTACACAACGAAGTGTCAGTACATAATGGCCACTTGAAAATTAAAAAAGTTCATCCTCTACTTCTCTCTCATACACTGTCCCTCTCTCTTTAAAAAAAAAAAACACTAACGGCTCTAAAAGAAGTAAATTTAGAGGTGGAGGTGGGGGGGCAAGGGAGAAAGAAAGAAAAACTGTCAAAGTAAGTCAATGAAAGAAAAAGCTGGATAAGAGAGGGAAAAGAACAGAAGACAGAAGAGAAAATAAAGTACACCCGTGAAAGACAGTGGGGGAGGCAGGCTTAGAGCTGGGAAGCATCCTTCAATAGAAGCTTCACTGACAGCTGTTACTTTAATGGGAACTGGGACTGAAAGAGGGGGTGAGTCTAGTGTAAGTAGTTAAATAGCATTATCTATGTCCAAGGGCGGGTGGGGGGGCAAGTTAAAGGAATGGAATGATTAGTAATCCACCTTCTTCTATAGGCTAAAAAGAAAAACAGCTTTGCCAAGAATTAAAGAGAAAGGAGCTGTTTCCTCCCCAGTCAACTTCCCAAGATCCCCATGTGTCCCTATTCAGGGGCCACATTAAAAGAGACCTGTTTGGTTCTGGTGGGGGTAATTAGAATTCAATGTCAGGTCTTTACCTTGAAGAATAGGTTTACTCACCTCTTTCCATCTTTCAGTCAGCCTCAAGAGAGAAGTCTTGATGTGGCAGGAAGCAAGCACCATCTTGAATCACTGGAAGTAGCACAAAGACTTGCCTTCTGTCCACATGGGCTCCTAATCCAATTTTGCCGTGAGTTGACAAAGTGACTTTGAGCAAATCACTTTTATTAGTTTAATCCCTTCAGCACCAAGATTCAGTGATATGATCATCTCACTAAGGAAATCAAATTCTGGAGAATTTAGGGAATTTAATTTTTGGGGTGGAGGTGCTTGGGATTGAATACAGAGACTTACACATGCTAGGCATGTTCTCTACCGCTGAGCTACACCTTCAGCTCAGGAAATGCAATTCTTTAGGAAAGCAAGGTCTGAAGAGACAAATCTGAATTTCACTAAAGCAAAGTAATAATAATAAAAAAATAATAATTACATTTTACTCCACCCCATATTTTCTGGTGCCTCCCTGGCACCAGGGCTTTAAGCATGCTCTACAACTCAGCTGCACCCTACAACCCCTCTGCATTCTTACCCCCTCAGTCCCCACGGAGCCACCCCAGTGCTTTGTGCATGCCGGGCAACCATTTTACCTCTGAGCTGCACCCCATCCTCTGAAATACTTATGTTAAGATCTGTTTATTTAATTGGTAGAAAGAATTGGAGTTGAATTACCACCCCACCCCTTTCTGGTTATAACAGATCTCAAAGATCATAAAGTTTAAGTCATCTTGGTTCTACAGATTCATTGATATCAACATGCTAGCCTGAAGTTTGGGAAAGCTTGAGGAGCAGTTTCCAACCTCCAAACAAAACAAATTAAAATACAAAAGCCTGCTGAAACTAGCCTGCTGAACCTAGAAACTAGATGTACACAACTGGACACAGTGGGCAAATTCCCACATGTGGAGGGCACAAACTCCTAGGAAGAATAATTTTCCACAGGGAAATTACATTCACCGGAGGTTGTTTTAGGACAAGGCTGAATAAATTAAATATTTCAACACCATATGCTCAGTTTTGGCAGGAGATGTTGATGGGAAGTGAATCTCCATGTGAGGGAATGCCCACATCACACCCCAGATGGCTAGCCATGAAATAAGGAGAAACACACAAATATTTGGTCAAAACACTTTTAATGATGGAGGGAAAGACACTAATATCTCCCCAGTCTGCTTTCACTACGTTAGGAAGCATTGGAGCCCGCTACTTCAGAGGAGAAGCCATTACTCAGCTTAATAGCAAAATCCTCACTCTCCTCCTCAGAACTCCTGTTCCAAAATATCCTATGTTAAGAGTAAACACTACATCTCATTACAATACAGAGAGACAGGAAGGATCCACCAGGAGCTTGTCTCCCAACATCTGGGGCTATAAGAACCAGACAGTAGCAAAGACACAATGCCCTGGTCTGTGATCAGGCAAACTGGGAAGGAAATGGGTTTTGAGAGAGGAAGATGAGGAAAATACAAAGGACCAGGGAATAAAAGGAGGGAGTTATCTAAAACTAGAAGCACACTAGTGCTAGGAAATCCCCCCACAAATTCTGGTGCACTGCTGCACACTATGTTACTATTAGCTCAAAAGAGTATTCATGAGAATGCTCATATTCACAAGAATTCAAGGTTCCCTCCCTTGTATCATGTGCCCTTTTCAATCATATAAGTTCCCAGCAAGCCCTATACTTTAGCAACATTCAATTCTGCATTACTTCATCAACCAACCTCACCAACAACGCTTTCCTAAATACCCCATAGGAGATCTCTCTTGGCAAGAGAGTTTTTGAAAATCCATGATGTGTGAAAAGATGCAGATGTGCTGGCTATTTATCAAACAACACCTTTGCTTTAATTTGACTTTCCAGGGTTTTACTGGAAAGAATATCCTATGCCCTTCATCTCTCCCTACCTTCTGGGGTTGAACCACTAATTACTGGAACATCTGCATTGACAGCATCTTCTGGAGCACGAGGAGGGAGAAGGAACATGCAGTTTGTTGCTTCTTTTTTTCTGATGAGCTTCATAGGCACTGCCTTGGATATAGGAGGCTAAAATAGAAAGGGAAGCTATCTTCTGCTTGGCTTCTCTGGGGTCACCTTCCCTGCTACAGTTCCTGGACCAAATAGCACTAGTGGTGCCAGGTCTAAAGTGGTAGTGGAGGTGGAACTCCAGGGCTTGGTGGGCAGGCCCCATGACTGGAGAGCGGTGTACTGGTTGCAGAAAGTATGGAACCCCCTCACCCCTCACCAGCTAGGCAGGAAGGTCCTGGGATAAGAAATCCTGCAGGGTGACTTGGTCACCAGTGAGGAGTGGCACTAGGCCCTCTGGAGACGGCTGTCAGCCCTTTTGGGCTGGGCTGCAATTCCAAAGATGAATGGTTAGGTGCACCTACCAAAGCAAAAGGGAGAGGGAAAAGAAGAGGCTCCCCTTGAGAATGTGAAAGCTGTAGATAACCTATTTTCCTCAAGTACAAAGAATGAAGTGGGGAGAGAAATTTCTTAGGGGACCATCCTCTCATAAGCACAATAATTTCCAAGCTCAGGGACTAGAGAAAAGCCACTAGAGACACTAATGTAAGAACTCAGGGGAAAAGACAAAATGAGGGCTCATAAACCTTGGAGGTCCTTCTGTGGAGCTCTCAGTTTCTGCTCCCTAGGTCAACGGGTAGCAGGTACAGAAAACAGGCTCATGGGATTGTGGGGTCATCTTTTCGAGGGAAGGAGGAGAGCCCTGGGGAAGTGATGGAAGGTGAACAGCCAGTGACCAAGGAAAGAGCAGCGATATTCTGAGGGCCATGGGGGGCAAAGGGCTGTACCTGGTGGTGAGCCAGTAGCATATGCTTCTTGAGGGTAGCCCGCTCAAGGAAGCCCTGCCTGCAGAATATGCAAGTGAAGAGTGGTCCCTCCTTGGGGTGGATCTTCTGATGCTCCTCCAGAGCTGTCTGGGTGGCAAAGGTTTGGCCACACACTTCACAGGCCTTTCTGCTGCTGCTCTCTCCTGGCTCCTTTCTCACAACTTCCTGCAAGCTCAGCTCCTCCACCAAGGGGGTGCCAATGCCTTCCACTTCTGGGGTGAGTGCTGTTACTGGGCTTGAGCTTCTCTCCAGTTTGCCCCCTTCTTCCATGCCTCCTGAAACATCATTGCTGCCCTGCTCCATTGGCTGGGGTTGATCCAGGCAGTCAGGTGGAAGCGGAGGTGGAGGTAGAGAAGACAGCTGATTTGCTTTCTCATTACTGTCCATCTCCTTCCCAGCTGTGGCCGCTGGTGCCATTGTGCCCACCTCCTCCTCTGCCCCAGAGGCCTCTTCCGAGTCTCCTCGAACTGATATTGCCTTTTCACCTCCACTCTCTGAGCCTCTTCCTGCCAGGGAATCTTCATCAGTCACATCTTCCTCTTCTTCCTCATCCTCTTCCTCTTCCTCAGACAACTCCTCTTCCAAAGATGGCGGCTGTGACTGCTGCTGGGGGAAGCTTCCTGCCACACAAACTGTAGATTGCTCAGAGACATTCTCCTGGGCAGCTCCCCCACCCTCTGGGAGTGTGGTACCACCATTGGGAATCTGGCCCCCCAGGTGCATCCGAACATGCTGCTGCAGAGTCACAGCATTGGTGAACTTCTTCTGGCAGATTGGGCAGGAGTTCTGGGCCCGGGCAGCTGGACTGGCCTTGTGGCCCACAAAATGTGCACGCAGATTGCCCCGGGTGGAGAAGGCTCTGCCACATACTTTGCATTTAAAGGGCCGCTCACCTCCATGTTGGCCATAATGCAGGCGTAGGGCCCTGGGACAGCTCAGCACCCTGAGGCAGATGACACACTGGTTAGGTCCAGAAGAAGCTGAGGATGAAGGTGCTGGGGCAGAGGTGGTGGAGGATCCAGGTGGAGTAGAGGCTGCTGCCACAGCTCCTTGTCGGTCAATCTTTTCTACCAGCTGCTGCAGCTTTGAAGTCTCAGAGGGTGAAGCCCCCAGAGGCTCTAGCACATAGGGGAAGGGGAAGCTGCCAGTGGACTTGAAGTGGTTGGTAAGCAGTGCCCAGCTAGGTAACGAAGTCACCAGCTTACTTAGCTGCATGCGGGTTGACGTGCCACTTTCTGCCACTCCACTGATGGCTGAGCCCTCACTCCCAGGGGGAGTGTTTTCATCAACTTTACTCTTGGGTTCCACTGTTTTCATGAGCACAAACTTATTGAAAGCAGGGAGCCCAGGAGCTGTGGCTGTCCCTGCCCCAGTGGAAAGCAGTGTCAGGCTTTCTGTGGCACTTAGTGCTGTGGTGGAGGCCACCAGAGGCTTGCGTTCCATACCTCCACCTGGTGTAGCTACTTCCTCCTCAGCCTTCTCTGGTGGCACTGACATACCGTAAGGCAGGCCACTGCTGGTGATGACATAATCGAGGTGCTCTGGCACTGGATGTGGGTTCATCTGCACATGTGGATACTTCTCACGATGCCGGTGGAAATGCACTTTGAGGTTGCCACGGGTGGTGAAGCGGTTGCCACAGACATTGCACTTATAGGGCCTCTCACCAGTGTGGGAGCGGAGGTGGATCTGCAGGGCACTGTCACTGCCAAATACTTTGGCACAGAAGCGGCATTTATGCCTTCCACCAGGTTTCTCCAAGGGACCCATCACTTCCCCATAGCCCAGTTCACCACTTCCATTCTTTGGCTTCAAGAGCCCTGGCGAGGCAGTAGCCTCAAGGCCTCGGGCTGCTCCAAGACACTGTGCTGCCAGTAGCCCTGTGGTGCCCGGGAATGCCAGATGAGGCGAGCCAATCAGCTGATCTGCGCTGCCTGGAAGGGCAGGGGAGGGAGCAGGGGTGGGTTTGTGGTTTCGCCCAACCCCTCCAGCAGAGAAGGGATGCTGTGTCCCCAGTGGGTGGTAAAGGTGGAAGAAAGCCTGCTTGGGTGTTTCTGCCCCTGAGGAGGAGGAAGAAGAGGAGGAAGGTGCCAGTGTCTTGCCAGTCTGAACAGGCTTGATGGGACTGAAGAGGGGGAGTAGGGGTTTCGTGGAGGAGGCAGTCCCTGTCCCAGGTAGCTCTGAGGGACTAGCAGGGGCACCTACAGACTGGCCTAGGGAGCCCAGCAGCAGCACCTGCCGACAGATTTGCTCAGTCATCTGCATCTGATGGATCTGGCGCTGTTGCAGCACCCTCAACTCTTCCAAGATCAGAGGAATGTTCAAGTGGCCGCTGCCTACACCTGGGGGTGGAGGGGGAGGTGGTGGCGGAGGCGGTGCAGGAGTGGATTCTGGAGGTAATGGGGTTGCTCCCAGCTTGGGACTGGCCAAGATCAGGCCCCCACCTCCCCCAGCCGCTGTACCTGTGGCAGCGACCAGAAAATGCCCTGAAGACTCCTCTCCTCTCCGTTCTGGGCCCCAGGTGGGATCCGTGGGACCAGAGGGCCCCGATTCTGGAGGATTGCTGTTCTCTGTGTCCATAATCTGGGGACTACTGTGACTCTCAGGCCGGGGTTCACAGGAGGCATTAGAGTTGTTGGGGTTCTCCTGACCCCCAATTATCACCATTACAGGAGGTTCCGTAGAACATGCGTTCTGATGGGCGAGAAATTCAGTTGGGTCGGTGAATTGTGCGCAGCATTTGGCACAGACTTGGGGGTGGTCCTCCTCGCTAGCATCACCTGGGGAGAAGACAAGAAGAGAGCGTGGGTGGTGCGTTGGATTGGATATACAGAGGCTCTAATTAACAAGGAGCCCAGTAACCGCTAGTTGGGGGTGGGGAGATGAGCTCACCATTAAGCCATGCAGAAAGCTAGAGCTCAGTCTTGAAACGCGCGAAGAGAGACACCCCAGTAAGGGAGGGTGGGGGGACACGCACACTCCCCTCCTCATTCACTTCACCCCCACCCTACGCCTTCTCCGGCCCCGGGTAGTAGCAATGGGTGTGAGGACTGGAGCCTGTGCACAGAATTATGCATTTTATCCCGGCCACTGTAAGTCCTTACCCCCGCGCGGACCCTCCCTCCTCACCTCTGCCAGAGCCTGGCCCTACCGCACCTCCGAGCTCCGCAGGCTCCCCGCAGGGCCCCCCGAGACGAGAGCTCCTCCCGGCTTCGTGCGCCATGGTCGTGGGGGAAGCGGAGGGACGGATGGGGTTGGAGACAATGGGTATCAGGATTGGGGAAGCGACCGTGGCCGCCGGGGCTGCGGCAGGCTCTGCACCCAGCGGCCCGGACTGCGGAGATGGAGATCGGCGGCGGCGGGGGCCGGGAGCAGCGGCGGAGGGGGAGGGGAGCGAGGAGGCGCGGAGGAGGGGAGGAGCTGGAGCGAGAAAGCTGGGAGAGGGGAGACGGGGGAGGAGAGTTTGCGGGGAGGAGCTGCTGGGGAGGGAAGTGAGGGCCAGAGGCTAGAGCCGCAGCGCTAGGGGGGTTGTGGGGGCGGGAGCCCGGAGACTCAGAGGGTTTCCCGAGGCTCAGTGACAGGTGTTGCGAGGCACCATGGGGGTCCACCTTTCCTGCCCTTTGCCAGCTCCCCCCAGCCCGTTCCCAGATGTCTTTGCCCAGGCCTGTCCCCCGCACCTCCTGGGCTCAAGGGGCACAGTGGGAAACGCTGTGCTCAATAGAGCACAGCGATAGGCTTCTCTTATTTTTCTTTGGATAAAGGATCCGCTGAGCCTGGAAAACGTGGCTTACAGAGAAGGTGGTCTCATCTTCTTACAGGTCTGAGCACCAGAGGGGAAGGAGGACCCCCAAACATCCTTTCCTCACCAGCACCCCCCCCAAAATAATTGCCCAAGTTTTGTATCATCTTCCTGACTTCCATTCCCGCACTACCCTCATCCTTGTCAACAAAAGAAGTTTCTCAGGGTGGGAGGCTGCAAGGTTGAATTTCCAAGGAAGTCATTTCGGGACTCCTATCTGCGGAACATGAAGCCCCTTCATTCCCCGCCCCTCCTCCCACAGAATAATAGCTGAATGCAAAGTACTGCACAGATCACCGGGCCAGCACCCAATTTATTGAGTTCATGCTTACTTAAGATTAAGAAGCCAGCCTTCTATTTTGTACCCTCATCCTTAACCTCTTCCTCCTCTATTCTCCTGCAATACTTGCAACACTGTCCCTATTTCCAATAGTGGGTTTGGCGACATGTTTGCCCGCAGAGGCCTACTAGGCCCACCCAGCTCTAACCTGGGGGGAGGGGAGCTTCTCCAGAAACAATAGAGAAAATGCAGTAGGAGCTACCAGGCAGCCACTCAGTGTTAAAACCCCTTTCACCCCAACCTGGTTTGAAAGCTTAGACATGACTGACACCTGCTAAACACTACAGAGGTTGCTTCCCATTTAGAGAGAGGATAAAGTAGCTAAATAAGATGCTTCTTGAGCCAGGTAGTCTGCATTCTCTCAGCCTTAACATGAGTATTTTCCAATTCTACTAATACTTCGTTTTTGCTTTCAAGAAATAACCACATAATCCCAGCTACTCAGGAGGCTGAGGCAGGAGGATTGGGCAACTTGGCAAGACCCAGTCTCAAAAGAAAAAATGAAAAAGGCTAGGGATGTTAGCTCAGTGGTAAAGTGCACCTGGGATCAAATCCTAGTAACACACACACACACACACACACACACACACACACACAGTAACCACACACAGGTCATTGGTTTTGTGGTTTGCCTGGGCATCAGTAAACCCACATTGTTCTTTCTATTTGGTTGGTTGGTTTTTAAAGAGAGAGGGAAAGCGTGGGTGGGGGATCAACTTTATTTTTTCATCACTTAATTGTGTATGTGGTGCAGTAGTTTGAACCAGGGTCCTTGCGCATGCCAGGCAAGCACTGTACCTGCTGGAGCTACAGGGCCCCCCCCCCCACCTTGTTCTTTCTTTCTTTCTTTTTTTCTCTTTTTTTTTTCTCTTTACCCTTTCTTTCTTTCATTGAGAGGACAGTGAGAGAGAAAGAAAGCAAGAATGAATTTTATTTAGTTTTTCATGCAGTCTTCATTGCTCTGACACTTTGTTGTGTATGCGATGCTGGGGTTCAAATCAGGGTCCTTTTGCATGTCAGGCAAGTGCAGTAACTGCTGAGTCACTGCTTCTAGCCCCCCAATCTTGTTCTTAATTCCAGTCCTTGCCTGGCTGGTGAACTGAGCCTGATCATCATTCCCTTTTTTGTAAAATGGTAATAGTGTAGCTTCACTATCTTCCTCAGAGAAATATTGTGGGGAAAAAAATTGAAACCTTTTTTTCTTTCTTTTTTTTTAGTGCTAGAGAATGAACCCAGGGACTTGCACCAAGCACTCTACCAATATCCCTAGCCTGAAAAACTTTTGACTTTTTTTTTGGGGGGGAGTGTGTGCACTCGCGCATGTGTTCTCTGGGAATCAAACTCAGGGCCTTGAATATGCTAGGAAGCACTCTAGGAATGCTGAGCCACACCCCTAGTCCTTGTATATATATAGATAGTAAAATAATAAAATTAACCTGAAACACACATAGTAAAATAAAATATTTTCATATCGCTTATTAAGCTTATTAATTCTGGGGTTAGAGCAGTGGCTCAGTGGTTAAAGCACTTGCCTGGCATGTGTGAGGACCTGGGTTCAAACCCCCACACCACATACACAACTAAAAAAAACCAGATGAAAAAATAAATAAATTGATTCTTTCTCTCCCTCTTTCTTCACACACACAAAAAAAAGCTTATTAATTTTTTTCACTGTGCTGAGGATTGAAGCCAAGAACTCCTGCTTATTAGGCATGCACTCTATACTCTCCCACTGAGCTGCAGCACCATCCCCAATCTTTTTTTTTTTTTGAAAGAGAGAAAGAGAGAGAATCAACTTTATTTTTCCACCGGGCCTTTGTTTTTCCAACACTTAGTTGTGTGTATGGTGGGTGCTGGGGTTTGAACCCTCATCCTTGTGCATGCCAGGCAAATGCCATAATCACTGAGCCACCATTCCAGTCCCCCATCCCCAATCTTATTAATTTCTGAGGTAAAATACTGGTTAATATTGGCATATGTCAAGGATAAGACATCATTGGGGGGAAACCTGATATAACCTAATTAAAACATTAATAACATTCACTTTATTTTCAACATAGATTTTGCCTGTCTTTACAAATTTAAACCATCTTACAATCAATTGTGTTTTGAAATGTTAGGTAATCTTACAGATCTTAGCTATTTTTTTTAAGAAAGGGGACAGTGAGAGAGAGAGAAGCAACTTTTATTTAGTTTTTCATGTGATCTTCATTCCTTGGACACTTCGTTGTGTATGTGGTACTGGGGTTCAAACCCACATACTTGTGCATGCCAGGCAAGTGCCATAACCGCTGAGCCACAGCTCCAGCCCAGGATCTTAGCATTTTGAATCACAGCTCTGAAACAGATGGGCTTTCTATTTGCAGGTCTGGCCCTTCCAAATGAGGAAGAAGAGGTCTGTTTCAATTACAGTAAGTTACAGGTTAATACAAAGTGGTTTATTTTTACAGATAAGGAAATTGAAGCTTGGAGAGGTTACGTGACTTTTCCAAGTTCACGCAGTAATTCACTGAAGCAAGCATTCACAATTTTGACTCCTGTCCAGTGCTTTCTCAAGCACATCACATTGTGTGGCTAGAGAAAGGGCCCTGTGTGGCTCCTACCTGCCATTTGCTCTCTGGCCTGAGTAAGGGAGAGGGAATCAGATGGAGACTTTCTACTGAGCATTTGTTAATTAGCATTGAACATTTGATATCCAGTTGATGTTTTGTCAAGTCTTCTGACAAGAAAAGAAATCCTTTTCTTTTCATCTTCTCCTGGGAAACACTGTCCCCTTTTTTACTCTTTAATGAAATGTGCTTTCTGATGTGTAATTGGATCTGCAGTCTTCTTTAAGGTAAATTTAGCCCCTAGTGAAAGGTGATGGATCAACAGCCACCTGTAAGAGGAACCCTCTACTTCTCAGCACTTTACACTCACTGTAGATGCTGAAAAGGGGGGCAGTGTTCTTATGCAGACATGAACAAAGTCACAAACACAGAAACAAACTAAGCTGGTTATGGTGTCCCTAGATAGCAGATAAGATGAGGTACACACTATCCTGGGTCACCTGCAAAGTCTAGGGTAGATATAGAATTAAGACCTGGACATGCTTGTTTAAATTTACAAAGAGCAGAAGTGACAAAGGAAAAGGAAACCAGATGACTTCCCTTCTAAACCTGGTGCCCCATGGCACTGCTGCTTTAGGTATGGGAGAGAATGGTTAGGGAGAACAAAGAGAAAAATAGGTGGGTTGAGTGTGGCAGTGTAGTGTATTTGAACAGTGGTTCTCAAACTTTGCTGCCCAATTAAGATTACCCTGAGAGCTTTTAAGACTTCTGATGTCCAGGATATGCCCCAGACTAAATTAAGATAGAATCCCTAAGGGTAGGATCCAGGCATTAGTATTTTTGAAAAGTTCCTCAGTGATTCCAATGGACAAACCAGGGGATGGGGATGCAACTCAAGTAGTAGAGTGCTTGCTTAGCATGAGGGAGGCCCTGGGTTCAATCCCCAGCATCAAAGAAATAAAAACTGAAGCAAACAAGCAAAACAATGTATAGCAAAGGATGAGAGAACTACAGCATTAGAGGACTGTCCTTCCCATCAAACCTTCCATCCTGTTCCTCAAAAACTAAACCTGGACTAAATTGGGGCAAAATGAACTGCTCAGTGCCAAATCTTCCCCTCAGGTTCCCTCTGTTCTCTTTCCATAATCATACTTTAGGTATTCTGTACCCTTTCCTGGTGAAAAAAATCTATTCGCAACTGTGTCACTTTCCCCAGGGTATATGCATCTTCAATATTTCTTTTTTTTTTTTTTAATTTAGTTTAGGGGCTCAAGCAGTGGCTCAGCTTGCGGTGGTTACAGCAAAGTTGCGAGTACACGAGTTCAAACCCCAGCACCACGTACACAACCAAGTGTCCCAGGAATGAAAGTCATATGAAAAACTAAATAAAGATTGCTTCTCTCACTCACTCCTCTCTCTCTCTTCTCTTCTCTTTCTTTAAAAAAAAATTTTGTTTTAGTTGAAGATTGAGCCGCTATTTTTTTCTTTCTTTTTTGTACTGGGGATTCAACTTCGGGACACTTTATCATTGAGCTACATTGCCAATCCCAGCCCTTTTTGTGTGTTTTTATTTTGAGACAGGGTCTCTATAAGTAGGGCCTCACTGAATTGCTGAGGCTGGCTTTGAACTTGCCATCCTCCTGCATCAGCCTCCCAAGTCCCTGGAATTATAGATGTGTATCACTGTGCCCGGCTAAGCCATATTTCTAATTGTAAGATGAACAGCTTTCTTCTGCCTGGTGCAGTGATGCACACCTGTAATCCCAGTGGCTCAGGAGGCTGAGGCAGGAGGATCACAAGTTCAAAGACAACCTCAGCAACTTAGTGAGGCCCTAAGCAAATTAGTGAAACCCTGCCTCAAAATAAAATATAAAGAAGGGGGGCTGGAGCGGTGGCTCAG
>PVKS010030742.1:0-24088 GCA_004027875.1 Aplodontia rufa
TATTTCCTTGAGTGTACAGAAACTTTGTAGTTTAATGGCATCCCACTCATTGATTTTAGTTTGAAATTCTTTCACTTTAGGATCCTTGTTTAGGAAGTCATTACCAACTCCCATATGCGAGAATGTTGGTCCTAATTTTTCTTCTAGCAGATGTATGGTAGCTGGCTTAATTCCTAATTCCTTCATCCATTTAGAATTGATTTTGGAATCACATTTATTGATTTGCATATGTTGTCACAGCCTTGCGTACCGGGAACGAAGCCCACTCGATCATTCTGAATTATCATCTTGATGTATTTTTTAATGCGATTTGCAAGAATTTTATTATTCATGTTGATGTTCATGAGGGATATTGTTCTATAGTTTTCTTCTCTTGATGTGCCTTGTTGGATTTTGGTATCAGAGTTATGGTTGCTACATAAAAAGTGTTTGCGAGAGTTCCCTGTTTTTCAATTTCTTGGAATAGCTTGATAATGAGAGGTGTAAGCTCTTCTTCAAAGGTGTGGTAAAACTCAGCAGGGAATCCATCAGGTCCTGGACTTTTCTTCTTTGGAAGGGTCTTAATTGCTCTATGGATTTCTGTAGACATCTGTTAAGTCTCTTTGATTCATTGTGTTGTTTAGATTGAAGATCTCTTTACTGTTTTATTTTTGCTTTCATGATCTTTCTATTGGTGATAGAGATGTATTAAAATCTCCCAGTACTATCATATTGAGATCTTCTAGTGGTTTATGTTTTGGCATCATTTTTCCCACAAAGTTGGGTGCAGTGGTGTTTGGAGAGTACACATTTACTATGGTTATTTCTTCCTATTTTGTTATTCCCTTTACTAGGAAGTAGTGGCCTTCTTTATCTCTTGTGACTAATTTATGTTTGAAGTCCACTTTGTCAGATATAAGAATTGCAACTCCAGCTTCCTTTCTTGGGCCATATGCCTGGTAGGATTTTTCTATCCTTTCACCCTCAATTTGAGGATGTCATTGGCTGTAAGGTGGCTTTCCTGTAAGCAGCATATCGTTCAGTTTTGTTTTTTGATCCAATTTGCTAGTCTAGGTCTTTTGATTGGTGCATTGAGACCATTCACATTCATTTTAGAATATTCATGTGGTTGAGGTTCACTGTCATTGTATTTTATTAGTAAGTTCTGTCCTGTAGGTTTTGTCTATTGATAGTACATACCTTTATTGAATTTCCTCTGTCTGTGGGTGTTGATGAATATTTCCCTGGTATTCTATCTGGAGTTTATCTTTAAGGAATGTTAACATTAAATCTAGATCAAAGACGAAATTTCCCTGTATTGTCTCATCTACTGAACAGTGTAGTAGCAGCTTTACTCATTGCAACATGACAAGAAAAAGGTTTAAGGATGTTTGGGAAGTAAAAATTATTACTAATTATAGATGGTACATTTTCAAAAGAAAATTTGAATTTTTTTTAAAAAGAGAGGGACAGTGGGAGAAAGTGAGAAATAATTTTATTCAGATTTTCATGTGGCCTTTGTTGCTCCTAGAATTCACTGTGTATATGGTGCTGGGGTTTGAACTTGAGTAATAGTGCATGCAGGTGAAGCACCACAAATGCTGAGCCACCGCTCCTGACCCTAGGTGATTATATTAAAAGCAGTAAAATCTATAAACTAATTATTAGAACTATGATTTTAAAAGATAAACGTAGGAGCTGGAGTAGTGGCTCAGCAAGTGGATTACTTGCCTGGCATGATCAAGGACCCAGATTCATACCCCAGCACCACATACACAACAAAGTTTTAGAAAGCAAAAATCAGATGAATGAATAAAATTTGGTTCTCTTTCTCTCTCTCCATCCCTTAAAAAAAGTAAGACTCAATTATCCTTCTATGTACCCTCAGAAATTCTCCTTTGAAAGTAATCATTATAATACTCAAAATGAACAGAAGGCCTAAAGGAATAACAATGTTATATGCTATATAAAATTCCTATGGGGAAAAGGTTTGTTTACGTTTATGTGTGTCTACATTTGTCTAGATCTGCATCTGTCTAGATGGGCATCTGTGTACATGGGCATTGGTCCACGTGTGTGTCTATCTAGGTGGGTGGGTGATTGTCTGTCTATGTGGGTGGGTGGGCATCTGACCACAAGGGCAGGAGAGCATCTGTGTAAGTTCACGTCTGTCCAAATTGCTTCATGTAGGTACGCGTTTGTACATGCAGGTCCACAAAGGCCCATATCTGTAAGCCGAGGTCTACGTAAGTGCATATCTGTCCACAAAGGTCCAGGTAGGTTCACGTCTGTCCACATAGGTCCACGTTGGTCCACCTCTGTCCTCATAGGTCCACGAAGTTCCACTTTGAACCCTGTAAGTCCACCTCTATAAAGTCCATCCACGTAGGTCCACTTCGGGCCACATAGGTACACCTAGGTCCAAGCTGGTCCATGGATGTGCACGTAGGTCCACAAAGGTCTATGATTTTTAAAGATAAATGTAGGGCCTGGAGTATGATTTTAAAAGATAGTTGTAGGTCCTGTAGTAGTGGCTCAGCAGGTGGAGCACTTGCCTGGCATATTCAAAGACCCAGGTTCATACCACACCCCACATACACGACAAAGTATTGGAGACACAAAAATGAGATGAATGAATAAAAGTTGATTCCATTTCACTCTCTCCCTCTCTTAGAAAATGTAAAGATCAAGTATACTTCTATATAACCTCAGAAAGTCTCCTTCAAAAGAGATCATTTTGATACTGAGAATGAAAATATGGCCTCAAGGAATAACATTGACATAGGCTATATAAAATTTCTATGGGGAAAACGTTCATTTCTGTTTATGTCTTTCTATGTTTATTTCCTATCACATAGGCCTACTTACGCATCTGTGTACATGGACTTCTATGTGGGAGCTTATGTAGGTATGCGGGCCGGTGTCTGTGTAGGATTTTGGGCGGTTTTCAGACTATGTGGGTGGGTGGGCATCTGTCTAGGTGTGCGTCGGGCATCTGTGTAGGTCCACATCTGTCCACATAGTTTCATGAAAATAACCGCCTGTACACAGAGGTCCACCTAGGACCTCATGTTACCACTGAGGTCCACATGAATTCATCTCTGTCCAAGAAATCCACGTTGGTTCAATTTGGTTCATGTCTCTCCACATTGGACCACGTAGGTCAACGTAGGTCTACGTCTAACTTGAAGGTCCTCGTAGGTTCACATCTGTCCATCAAGGTCCACATAGGTTAACATCACTCCGCATAGGTCCACGAATGTTCACGTACATTCAGGTCAGTTCAGATATGTCCTTTTACATAGGAACACTGCGTTCCATGTCTGTCCACATCTGTCCACGTAGGTCCACATAGATCCATGTCTGTCAACGTAGGTACACATAGGTCCATATCGGTCCATGTAGATCATCGTAGGTCCGCATCTCTCGATGAATGTCCATGTAGCTCGTTGTAGGGCCACTTCTGTCCACATAGGTCCACATAGGATCATGTCTGTCCACATCGATTCAATTTGGTCCATGGAGGGCCATGTCTGTCCACGTAAGTACATGTACATCTTCGTTTTTCCACGTAGGTCCACGTAGTGTGACCATGTAGGGCCTTTTCTCTCCATGTAGGTCCACAAAGCTCCTTGTCTGTCCACATTGATCCATTTAAGACCACGTAGTTCCACATATGAGAAGGTGCATTCACATAGGTCTACATCTCCTCAGGTAGGTCCACATATATTCATGTAGGCCCACATCAGTTCAGCGCTGGGACACATGAGATGTGCACTGAGTAGTTTGGACATCAGGGCTACGGCATTGTTGAGGCTGACATGGGTCCATGGGCTCCGGCTCTGAGGCCAATAGCAGGAGCTACATGCTAGTTGTGGCTCAGGTCTGTCTGTGACATTTCATGACTGTCCACGTTGGTGAACGGTGGATCAAGAATGTCCATATAGGTCCGCAAAGGGCACCATGCCTCTTGCTGTGTGGCCTTGTTCTAGGTATCTCAGTTCCCATGGACTCAGTATCTGTGGCCTCGGTGTCCATGGCCTCGGTCCACATGGTCTTGGTCCACGAGGCCTGGGACCCCGTGGCCTCATTCCCCGTGGTTTTGGTGTCAGTACCCTCAGTCTCTGTAGCTTTCGATGTCAGAGACAACAATGTCTGTAGCCTCGGTTCCCGTGGCCTCGGTCCACGTGACATCGGTCTCCGTGGCCTCAGTGTGCGTGGCCTCGGTGTCTGCGACCACCGTCCATGTGGCTCGGTGTCCGTGGCCTCGGTCCACGTGGACTCATTGTCCAGGGCCTCGGTCCATGAGGCCTTGGTCCACGTGGCCTCAGCGTCCGTGGCCTTACTCCATGTGGCTTTCGATCGACGTGGCATCGGTTTCCGTTATCTCGGGCTCTGTGGCCTCTGTCTCTGTGGCCTCCGCTTCTGTGGGATTGGTCTCCATGGATTCCTTGTCCGTATACTCGGTGTCTGTTGATTCACTGTCTGTAGATTCAGTCTCCATCACGTCGTTCTCCGTATCCTCAGACGGCATTCCTCAGTGTCTTTGGTTGACATTGCCCTGACCTCCATGACTGTGGCCTCAGTGTCCATGGCTTCAATGTGCATAGCCTCAGTCTCCGTGGCCTTAGGTTCATGATCCGGTTCCCAGTAATCTCCATCTAAAAAGACGCCGTGTCCTTGGCATCTGTCTCAGTAGCCTGCGTAGCTTTGGAATCCGTTTCGTGGACTCGGTCTCCTGACCCCCATGTTCGTGGTCTCATTCTATTTGTCCTTAATCTCTGTGGACTTCTCTCATGGTCACCATGTCCTTGGGTGTCTGTCTAGTTCTTGGGGGGACACCTTTCTGCGTGGCAGAGCAGGATGCTTTCTTTGTGGGCTGGTGAATATCAGTCTTTGTTGGTGGACATGCATTAGTGTAGGTTCACCTCTTTTCACGTCAGTTTATGTAAGACCACATAGGTATACGTATATATATACCTTAGAATACATTTGTCTTCATGAGCAATTGTAGATGTGGGCAACTGTCTACGTGGGAGAGCGGGCGTTTTTCTAGCTCAGCGCTCAGTTTTCTGTCTATGCGTTTGGTTGGGCATCTGTCTACGTAGGTGGGCTGGCAACTTTAGGTTCAGCTCTCTCCACGTCGATTCACGTAGATACACCAATGTACACTTAGGTCCACGTAGGCCCTCATCATCCACTGAGTTGCACAGAGTTCATATCTGTCCACGAAAATTCACGTCCGTTCCAGTCTGTCCATGTAGGTGCACATATGTCCACGTTGGTCCACATCAGTCCTCGTAACTTCCTGTAGGTCCACTTAGATATCTGTAAGTCCACCTCTTTCCATGTCCATCCAGGTAGGACCACATCTCGCCACATAGGTACACTTAGGTACACGTTTGTCCACGTATGCTCAGGTTCTTCCACATCGGTCCATGTCTGCCCACGTATGTGCAAGTAGCTCCGCATCTGTCTGTGTCTGTCCACCTAGGTCCATGTAAGAGATTAAAATCTCTTAACAACAGAAAGTACAGGTAACTTTCTCGATAAAGGACATCTGTAAACAACATATAGCAAAATGCTTCTCAATGTTAAACATTCCATCTAGATCAGGAAAAAATTGTCCGATATGGTCTCATCTACCGTACATTGTAGTAGATGTTTTACTCATTTCAACCTGTCAAGGAAAAGGTTTGAGGAAGTATGTGAAGTGGAAATTGTTACTGACTATAGATGTTATATTTTAAAAAGAAAATTTTCTTATCTTTTTTCAAAAGAGAGGGTGAGTGAGGATTGAGAAAGAATTTTATTAAGATTTTCATGTCCCTTGTGTTGCTCCGAGTCTTCAGCATGTCCATTATGCTGGGGTTTGAACTTGAGTAAAGGAGGATGCAGGGCAATCACCACAAATGCTGAGAGAAAGCTCCTGCCCTAGAAGATTGTATTAAAAGCAATAAATTTATAAGCTGATTGCTAGGACCATGATTTTGAAGGATAATTGTAGGTACTTCAGAAGTGTCTCAGCAGGTGGAGCAGTTGCCTGGCATATTCAAGGACCCAGGTTTGTAAACCAGCACCACATACACGACAAAGTATCGGAGACACAAAAATCAGATGAATGAATAAAAATTGATTCCCATTCACTCTCTCCCTCTCTTACATAATGTAAAAATCAAGTATACATCTATATGACCTAAGAAAGTCTCCTTCAAAAGAGATCATTATGATACTGAGATTGAAATTATGGCCTCAAGGAATAACAATGACATAGACTATATAAATTAATATGGGGAAAATGTTCGTTTCTGTTTATGTCTGTATACTTTTATTTACGTTCACGTAGGCCTACATATACATCTGTGTACATGGGCATCTGTCTATGTAGGAGTCTCTGTAGGTATGGGGGCCGGTGTCTGTCTAGGATTTTGGGCGGTTTTCTGACTAGGTGTGTGGATGCGCATTTGTCAAGGTGTGGTTCTGGCATCTGTGTATCCACATCTGTCTACATAATTTCACGAAGGTATCCGTCTATACAAAGAGGTCCAATTAGGCCCTCATCTTACCACCGAGGCCCACATGAATTCATCTCTGTTCATGATGGTCCACGTCGGTTCACATTGGTTCACGTCTGTCCACGTTGGACCACGTAGGTCAACATCGGTCCACATCTGACGTGTAGATACTCGTAGGTTCACATCTGTCCATCAAGGTGCACATAGTTTCCCATCGCTCAGCATAGATCCACGAATGTTCACTTACGTTCACGTCGGTCCAGATATGTCCACGTATATTTCACATCAGTCTATGTAGATCTACTTACGTTCATGTCATTCCATGTCCTTTTACGTAGGAACACTGGGTTCCGTGTCTGTCCACATCTGTCCACGTAGGTCCACGTAGATCCACGTCTGTCAACATAGGTACACATAGGTCCATGTCGGTCCATGTAGGTCATCGTAGGTCCACATCTCTTAATGAAGGTCCATGTAGCTCATTGTAGGGCCACCTGTTTCCACATAGGTCCAAGTAGGTTCATGTCTGTCCACATCGATTCAATTCGCTCCATGGAGGGACACGTCTGTATACGTAAGCACATGTCCATCTTCGATATTCCACGTAGGTACGCATGTGTCATCGTGTGTCCAGATAGGGCCTTTTCTGTCCATGTTGGTCCACAAAGCTCCTCGTCTGTTCACGTTGGTCCATGTAAGACCATGTAATTCCACGTCTGAGAAGGTGCACCCACATAGGTCTACGTCTCCTCAGGTAGGTCCACATATATTCAAGTAGGTCCACATCATTCAGGAGCTGGGACACATAAGGTGCGCACTGAGTATTTTGGACATTGGGGCTGCGGCATTGTTGAGGCTGACATGGATCCGTGGGCTACGGCTCTGAGGTCATAGCAGGAGCTGAATGCTTGTTGTGGCTCAGGCCTGTCTATGTCATTTCATGACTGCCCAAGTTGGTGATCGGAGGACAAAGAATGTCCATGTATATCTGCAAAGGGCACCATGCCTCAGACTGTAATGGCCTTGGTCTAGTTGTCTCGGACCAATTTGTCACGGTTTCCGTGGCCTCAGTGTCAGTAGCCTCGGTCACATGGACTCATTTTCCGGGGCTTCGGTCCACAAGGGCTCGGTCCACTTGGCCTTGGCGTCCGTGGCCTTACTCCATGTGCCTTTCAGTCACTGTGGCCTCAGTTTCCGTGATCTCTGGCTCTGTGACCTCCGTGTCTGTGGAATAGATCTCCGTGGATTCCCTGTCCATATACTCGGTGTCCGTTGCTTCACTGTCTGTAGATTCAGTCTCCGTCACGTCGGTCTCCGTAACCTCAGTCTGCATTACTCAGTCTCTTTTGTTGACATTGCCGCGACCTCCGTGACTGTGGCCTCAGTGTCCATGGCCTCAATGTGCATGGCCTCAGTTTCCGTAGCCTTTTTTCCATGGCCCTGTTCCCAGTACTCTTATTCTAAGAAGACGCCATGTCTTGGCATCTGTCTCAGTGGCCTGCAAAGCTGTGGAATCCGTTTCTTGGACTCGGTCTCCTGACCCCTCATGTTTGTGGTCTCATTAATTTGTCCTTAGTCTCTGTGGACTTCTCTCATGGTCACCATGTCCTTGGGTGTCTGTCTATTTCTGCAGGCGGTCACCTGTATGCAGGGCCGAGCGAAATGCTTTTTCGTGGGGGGGTGAATATCAGTCTTTTTTGGTAGACAGGCATTAGCGTAGGTTCACCTCTTTTCACATCGCTTTATGTAAGATCACGTACATACACGTTAATATATACCTTAGAATGCATTTGTCTGCATGGGTAACTGTAGATGTGGGCAACTGTCTACGTGGGCATTCGGGCGTCTTTCTAGGTGAGCGTTCAATTTTCTGTCTATGCGTTTGGGTGGGCATCTGTCTACGTAGGTGGGCAGGCATCTCTTTAGTTTCAGCTCTCCCCACGTCGTTTCACGTAGATACGTGTCTGTACACGTAGGTCCATGTAGGCCCTCATCATTCCACTGAGTTGCACATAGTTCATGTCTGTCAACGAAAGTCCACATCCATTAGTCTGTCCACGTAGGCGCACATCTGTCCACGTTGGTCCACTCTGTCCTCGTATGTTCATGTAGGTCCACTTAGATATTTTTAAGTCCTCTTCTATCCAAGTCCATCCAGGTAAGACCTCGTCTCGCCACATAGGTCCACTTAGGTCCACTTTTGTCCACGTATGTTCAGCTTCTTCCACATTGTTCCACGTCTGCCCATGTACGTGCACATAGGTCTGCATCTGTCTGCATCGGTCCACGTAGCTCCATGTAAGAGATTAAAATCTCTTAACAACAGAAAATACAGGTAACTTTCTCAATAAAGGACATCTGTAAACAACATACAGCAAAATGCTTCTGAATGTTAATCATTCCATCTAGATCAGGACAAAATTGCCCAGTATTGTCTCCTCTACTGAACATTGTAGTAGATGTTTTACTCATTTCAACCTGTCAAGGAAAAGGTTTGAGGAAGTATGTGAAATGGAAATTGTTACTGACTATAGATGATATATTTAAAAAGAAAATTTTCTTTTCTTTTTTCAAAAGAGAGGGACAGTGAAAGGTTGAGAAAGAATTTTATTAAGATTTTCAGGTGCTCTGTGTGGCGCTGAGTCTTCAGCATGTCCATGGTGCCGGGGTTTGAACTTGAGTACTGGAGGATGCAAGGCATGAACCACAAAGGCTGAGCGGATGCTACTGCCCTTAGATGATTATATTAAAAGCAATAAATTTATAAGCTGATTGCTAGGACCATGATTATGAAAGATAATTGTAGGTCACTTAGTATTGTCTCAGCAGGTGGAGCAGTTGCCTGGCATATTCAAGGACCCAGGTTCGCATCCCAGAACTACATACACGACAAATTATCGGAGACACAAAAATCAGATGAATGAATAAAATTTGATTCCTTTTCACTCTCTCCCTCTCTTAGAAAATGTAAAAATCAAGTATACTTTAATATAACCTCAGAAAATCACCTTCAAAAGAGATCATTATGATAATGAGATTGAAAATATGGACTAAAGGAATAACAATGATATAGGCTATATAAAATTTCTATGGGGAAAAAGTTCGTTTCTGTTTACGTCTGTCTACTTTTATTTACCTTCACGTAGGCCTACGTATACATCTGTCTACACTGGCATCTGTCTATGTAGGAGTCTGTGTAGGTACGCGGGCCGGCGTCTGTCTAGGATTTCGGAAAGTTTTCTGACTATGTGTGTGGGTGCGCATCTTTCTAGCTGTGCATCGGACATCTGTGTAGGTCCACATCTGACTACATAGTTTCACGTAGGTCCGTCTGTACACAGAGGTCCACATAGGTCTCATCTTACCACCGAGGTCCACATGAATTCATCTCTGTCCACGAAGGTTCACATCGGTTCACATTAGTTCACATCTGTCCAAGCTGGACAATATAGGTCAACGTCGGTCCACGTCTGACTTGTAGATCCTCGTGGTTCACATCTGTACATCAAGGTCCACATAGGTTCACATCGCTCGGCATAGGTCCACAAATGTTCACGTACGTTCACATCGGTCCAGGGATGTCCACGTAAGTTTCTCATTGGTCTACGTAGATCTACTTACGTTCATGTCATTCCATGTCCTTTTACGTAGGAACACTGCATTCCGTGTCTGTCCACATCTGTCCACGTAGGTCCATGTAGTTCCACGTCTGTCATCGTAGGTCCGCATCTCTCAGTGGAGATCAAAGTAGTTCAATATAGGGCCACCCGTTTCCACATAGGTCCAAGTAGGTTCATGTCTGTCCACATTGATTTGATCCATTCTATGGAGGGCCAAATCTCTCCACATAAGCAAATATACATCTTCAATATTCCATGTAGGTACGCATGTGTCATCGTGTGTCAACGTAGGTCCTTTTCTGTCCATGTTGGTCCACAAAGCACCTCGTCTTTCCACGTTGGTCCATGTAAGACCACGTAGTTCCACATTTGAGAAGGTGCACCCACATACGTCTACGTCTCCTCAGGTAGGTCCACATATATTCATGAAGGTCCATATCTTTCAGAAGGTAGGACCCATGACGTGCGCAGTGGGTATTTTGGACATCAGGGCCGCAGCATTGTTGAGGCTAACATGGGTCCGTGGGTTCCGGCTCTGTGGCTATAGGAGGAGCTGCATGCTAGTTGTGGCTCAGACCAGTCTATGTCATTTCCTGACGGCCCACGTTGGCAATCGGAGGACAAAGAATGTCCATGTAGGTACGCAAAAGGCACCATGCCTCAGACTGTATTGGCTTTGGTCTAGTTGTCTCGGTCCACTCTGTCAAGGTTTCCATGTCCTCTTTCTCCGGGGCTCAATCCACGTGGCTTTGTTGTCCTGGGCCTGGGTCCACTTGGCCTTGATGTCCGTGGCCTTGACCCACATGGCCTCGTTCCACATGGCCTCGGTGTTCGTGGCCTTGGTCCACGTGTCATTGGGTCCGTGCCTCAGTCTCATAGTTCGTTTTCCATGGCCTTGGTGTGCGTGGCCTTGGTCGACGTGGCCTCGGTGTCCCTGGCCACAGTCTCGTGGCCTCGATGTCAGTGCCCTCAGTCCACGTGGCCTCGGTTCCCGTGGCCTCAATGTCCTTGGTCTTGGTCCATGTGTGTTCGGTGTCATTGGCCTCGGTTCACTTGGCCTCGGGGTCATTGGCAACGGTTCACGTGGCTTAGGTTCCGGTGGCCTCACTCCACGTGGCCTCTGTCTGCTTGGCCTCGGTCCACGTGGCCTTGTTCCACGTTGCCTTGGTTTCTGTGTCCTCAGTCCATGTGTCCTCGGTCCACGTGACGTCAGTGTCAGAGGTCTTGGTGTCTGTTGCCTTGGCCCACGTGGCCTCGGTTCACGTGGCCTCGGTGTCCGTGGCCTCGATGTCTGTGGCCTCAGTCCATGTGGCCTCGGTCCTAGTGGCCTCGGTGTCAGTGGTTTCCGTGTCAGTGGCCTCGGTGTCCGTGGCCTCGGTCCACGTGGCCTTGGTGTCCGTGGCCTCGGTGTCTGCTCTCTCTGTCCACGTGGCCCCGAACCACGTTGACTCGGTGTCAGTGGTCTTGGTATCCGTTGCATCGGTGTCCGAGGCCTCGGTTCCCATGGCCTCGGTCTACATTGTCTCGGTTTCTGTGGCCTCGGTGTCTGTCGTCTCGGACCACGTGCCCTCGGTCCACATGGTTCCGAGTCCTTTGTCTCGGTACACGTGGCCTCGTTGTCCATGGCCTCGGTGTCCGTGGCCTCGGTCCATGTGGCCTCGGTTCACGTGGCCTCGTTCCACGTGGGCTTGGTCCACGTGGCTTTGGTTTCCGTGGCCTCAGTCCACGTGTCCTCGGTCCAGTGGCATCGGTGTCCGTGGCGTCGGTGTCTGTGGCCTCGTTCCATGTAGCCTCATTGTCAGTGGTCTCGGTGTCCGTTGTCTCTGTCCATGTGGCCTCAGCTCATGTGACTTCGGTGTCCGTGGCCTCGATGTCGGTGGCGTCAGTCCACATGGCCTTGGTACATGTGGCCTCATTGCCTGTTGTCTCGGTCCATGTGGCCTTGGTCCATGTGTCCTCAGTTTCCTTGGCCTCGGTCCACGTGGCCTAGGTCCATGTGGCCTTGGCTTCCGTGGCCTCACTCCATTTGGCTTTCGGTCAACGTGGCCTTGGTTTCCGTGATCTCGGTCTCTGTGGCCTCTCTTTTCGCGGCCTCCGCATCCATCGAAAGGGTCTCAGTGGATTCCCTCTGCGTATACTCGGTCTCTGTTGAATCACTGTCTGTAGATTCACTCTCCGTCACGTCAGTCTCCGTACCCTCAGTCTGCATTACCCAGTCTATTTGTTTGACATTGCCCCGACCTCCGTGACTGTGGCCTCAGTGTCCATGGACTCCATGTGTGTTGCTTCAGTCCCCGGGGCCTTTTGTCCATGGCCCTGATCCCAGTACTCTCCATCTAAGAAGACGCCATGTCCTTGGCATCTGTCTCAGTGGCCTGCGTAGCTGTGGAATCCGTTTCGTGGACTCGGTCTCCTGACCCCCATGTTCGTGGTCTCGTTCTATTTGTCCTTAGTCTCTGTGGACTTCTCTCATGGTCACCATGTCCTTGGGTGTCTGTGTAGTTCTGCGGGCGGACACCTGTCTGCGTGGCCGAGTGGGATGCTTCCTTTGTGGGCAGGTGAATATCAGTCTTTGTTGGTGGACAGGCATTAGCGTAGGTTCACCTCTTTTCACGTCACTTTATGTAAGATCACGTACGTATACCTTCATATATACCTTAGAATGCATTTGTCTGCATGGGTAACTATATATGTGGTCAACTCTCTATGTGGGCGAGCGGGCGTCTTTCTAGCTGGGCGTTCGGTTTTCTGTCGATGCGTTTGGGTGGGCATCTGTCTACGTAGGTGGGCAGGCATCTCTTTAGGTTCAGCTCTCTCCACGTCATTTCACGTAGATATAGATACGCGTCGGTACATGTCGGTCCATGTAGGCCCTCATCATTCCACTGATTTGCACATAGTTCATGTCTGTCCACACGTAGGCGCACATCTGTCCACGTTGGTCCACATCTGTCCTCGTATGTTCATGTAGGTCCACTTAGATATCCTAAAGTCCTTCTCTATCCAAGTCCATCTAGGTAGTACCACATCTCACGACATAGGTACACTTAGGTCCACTTTTGTTCACGTATGTTCAGGTTCTTCCACATCGGTCCACGTCTGCCCACGTACGTGCTCGTAGGTCTGCATCTGTCTGCGTTAGTCCACGTAGGTCCATGTAAGAGATTAAAATCTGTTAACAACAGACAATACAGTTAATTTTCTCGAAAAAGGACATCCGTAAATAACATACAGCAAAATGCTTCTGAATGTTAAACATTCCATCTAGATCTGGACAAATTACCCAGTATTGTCTCATCTACTGAACATTGTAGAAGATGATTTACTCATTTCAACGTGTCAAGGAAAAGGTTTGAGGAAGTATGTGAAGTGGAAATTGTTACTGACTATAGATGATATATTTTAAAAAGGAAATTTTCTTTTCTTTTTTCAAAGAGAGGGTCAGTGAGAGATTGAGAAAGAATTTTGTTAAGATTTTCATGTGCCCTGTGTTGGTCCGAGTCTTCAGCATGTCCATTGTGCTGGGGTTTGAACTTGAGTACCGGAGGATGTAGGGCACACACCACAAATGCTGAGCGACCGCTCCTGCCCATAGATGATTATATTAAAAGGAATATATTTATCAGCTGATTGCTGGGACCATGATTTTGAAAGATAATTGTAAGTCCTTTAGAAGTGTCTCAGCAGGTGGAGCAGCTGCCTGTCATATTCAAGGACCCAGGTTTGTATCGCTGCCCCACATACACGACAAAGTATCAGAGACAACAAAATTAGATGAATGAATAATATTTGATTCCCTTTCACTCTCTCCCTCTCTTACAAAATGTAAAAATCAAGTATACTTCTATATAACCTCAGAATGTCTCCTTCAAAACAGATCATTATAATACTGAGAGTGAAAATATGGCCTAATGGAATAACAGTGATATATTCTATATAAAACTAGTATGGGGAAAATGTTCATTTCTGTTTACATCTGTCTACGTTTATTTACCTTCATTTAGGCCTAAGTATACATCTGTGTACATGGGCATCTGTCTATATTGGAGTCTATGTAGGAACGTAGGCTGCAGTCTGTCTAGGATTTCAGGTGGTTTTCTCACTATATGTGTGGGTGCGCATCTGTCTAGGTGTGTTTCGGGCATCTGTGTAGGTCCACATTTGTCTATATAGATTCATGAAGGAACCCATCTATACACAGAGGTCCACATAGGTCTCATCTTACCACCGAGGTCCACATGCACTCATCTCTTTCCACGAAGGTCCATGTTGCTTCACATTGGTTTTCCTCTGTCCACATTGGACCACGTAGTTCAACGTAGGTCCACATTGACTTGTAGATCCTCGTAGGTTCACATCTGTCCATCAAGGTGCACATAGGTTCACATCTCTCCGCATAGATCCAGGAATGTTCACGTACGTTCACGTCGGTCTAGATATGTCCACGTAAGTTGCACATTGGTGTATGTAGATCTACTTACGTTCATGTCATTCCATGTCCTTTTACATAGGAACACTGCATTCCGTGTTTGTCCACATCTGTCCCCGTAGGTCCACGTAGATCCACGTCTGTCAACGTAGGTACACATAGGTCCATGTTGGTCCATGTAGGTCATCGTACGTCCGCATCTCTCAATGGAGGTCCATGTAGCTCATTGTAGGGCCACCTGTTTCCACATAGGTCCAAGTAGTTTCATGTCTGTCCACATCGATTCGATTCACTCCATGGAGGGCCACGCCTTTCCAAATAAGCATATGTACATCTTTGATATTCCACGTAGGTACGCAGTTGTCATCGTGTGTCCATGTAGGGCCTTTTCTGTCCATGTTGGTCCACAAAGCTCCTCATCTGTCCTCATTGGTCCATGTAAGACCACGTAATTCCACATCTGAGAAGGTGCACCCACATAGGTCTACATCTCCTCAGGTAGGTCCACATATATTCATGTAGGTCCACATCATTCAGAAGCTGGAACACATAAGGTGCTCACTGAGTATTTTGAATATCAGGCCTGCAGCATTGTTGAGGTTGACATGGGTCCGTGGGCTCCGGCTATGAGGTCATAGCAGGAGCTGTATTGTAGTTGTGGTTCAGGCCTGTCTTTGTCATTTCATGACTGCCCACTTTGGTTATCGGAGGACAAAGAATGTTGATGTAGATCCGCAAAGGGCACCATGCCTCAGACTGTAATGGCCTTGGTCTAGTTGTCCCGGTCCACTTTGTCACGGTTTCCTTGGCCTCGGTGTCCGTGGCCTTGTTCCACGTGAACTCATTATCAGGGCCTTTGTCCACGAGGACTCGGTCCATGTGGCTTCGGAGTCCGTGGCCTCACTCCATGTGGCTTTCATTCAACTTGGCCTCGGTTTCCGTGATCTCATGCTCTGTGGCCTTTGTTTCAATGGCCTCCACGTCCGTGGAATCTGTCTCCGTGGATTCACTGTCCGTATACTCGGTGTCTGTTGATTCACTGTCTGTAGATTCGGGCTCCGTCACATTGGTCTCCGTAACCTCAGTCTGCATTACTCAGTCTCTTTGGTTGACATTGAACTGACCTCCTTGACTGTGGCCTCAGTGTCCATGGCCTCAATGTGCATCACCTTAGTCTCCATAGCCTTTGTTCCATGGACTTGTTCCCAGTACTCTCCATCTAAGAAGAAGCCATGTCCTTGCCATCTGTCTCATCTGGCCTGCGTAGCTGTGGAATCCGTTTCGTGGACTTGGTCTCCTGGCCCCCATGTTTATGGTCTCATTCTATTTGTCCTTAGTCTCTGTGGACTCTTCTCATGGTCACCATGCCCTTGGGTTTCTGTCTAGTTCTGCGTGTGGTCACCTGTCTGCGTGGCCGAGCGGGATGCTTTCTTCGTGGGCAGATGATTTCAGTCTTTGTTGGTGGTCAGGCATTAGTGTAGGTTCACCTCTTTTCACGTCGGTTTATGTAAGATCACGTACGTATACGTTTATGTATACCTTAGAATGCATTTGTCTGCACTGGTAAATGTATATGTTGGCATCTGTCTACATGGGCAAGCGGGCATCTTTCTTGCTGAGCGTTCGGTTTTCTCTCTATGTGTTTGTGTGGGCATCTGTCTACATAGGTGGGCAGGCATCTCTTTAGGTTCAGATCTCTCCATGTCATTTCACGTAGATACATGTCTGTACACGTAGGTCCACGTAGACCCTCATCATTCCACTTTGTTTCACAGAGTTCATGCCTGTCCACGAAAGTCCACATCAGTTCCAGTCTGTCCACGTAGGTGCACATCTGTCCACGTTGGTCCACATCTGTCCTCATATGTTCATGAAGGTCTCCTTAGATATCTGTAAGTCCACCTCTATCCCAGTCCGTCCAGGTAGAAACACATCTCACCACATAGGTACACTAAGGTCCACGTTTGTCCACGTATATTCAGATTCTTCCACATCGGTCCACATCTGCCCACGTACGTGCACGTAGGACCGTATCTGTCTGTGTCGGTCCACGTAGGTCCATGTAAGAGATTAATATCACTTAACCAAAGAAAATACTGGTAATTTTCTCGAAAAAGGACATCTGTAAACAAAATACAGAAAAATGCTTCTGAATGTTAAACATTCCATCTAGATCAATACAAAATTGCCCAGTATTGTCTCATCTACCGAACATTGTAGTAGATGTTTTACTCATTTCAACAGGTCAAAGAAAAGGATTGAGTAAGTATGTGAAGTGGAAATTTTAACTGACTACAGATGATATATTTTAAAAATAAAATTTTCTTTTCTTTTTTCAAGAGAGGGTCAGTGAGATATTGAGAAAGAATTTTATTAAGATTTTCATGTGCCCTGTGTTGCGCCGAGTCTTCAGCATGTCCATGGTGCTGGGGTTTGAACTTGAGTACCGGAGGTTGCAGGGCATGCACCACAAATGCTGAGCGACCGCTCCTGCCCCTAGATGATTATATTAAAAGCATTAAATTAATAAGCTGATTGCTGGGACCATGATATTGAAAGATAATTGTAGGTCCTTCAGAAGTGACTCAGCAGGTGGAGCACTTGCCTGGCATATTCAGGGACCCAGGTTTGTATCCCAGCACCACATACATAACAAAGTATCGGAGACACAAATATCAGATGAATGAATAAAACTTGATTCCGGTTCACTCTCTCAATCTCTTAGAAAATCTACAAATCAAGTACACTTCTATATAACCTGAGAAAGTCTCCTTCAGAAGAGATCATTATGATACTGATATTGAAAACACGGCCTTAAGGAATAACAGTGATATAGTCTACATAAGACTAATATGGGGAAAATGTTCGTTTCTGTTTATGTCTGTCTACGTTTATTTAACTTCATGTAGGCCTACGTATACATCTGTGTACATGGGCATCTGTCTATATGGGAGTCTATATAGGAACGTGCGCCGACGTCTTTCTAGGCTTTCGGGTGGTTTTCTGACTATGTGTTTGAGTGCGCAACTGTCTAGATGTGGCTCGGGCATCTTTGAAGGTCCACATCTGTCTACATAGTTTCACGAATGTAACTGCCTGTACACAGTGGTCCATGTAGGCCCTCATCTTACCACTGAGGTCCACATGAATTCATCTCTGTCCACGTAGGTCCACGTCAGTTCACATCGGCTAACTTCTGTCCACATTGGACCACGTAGGTCACCATCAGTCCACGTCTGACTTGTAGATCCTCATAGGTTCACATCTGTCCATCAAGGTCCACATAGGTTCACTTCGCTCGGCATAGTTCCACGAATGTTCACGTAAGTTCACGTCGGTCCAGATATGTCCATGTAAGTTTCACATCGGTCTATGTAGATCAACTTATGTTCATGTTATTCCGTGTCCTTTTACATAGGAACACTGCATTCCGTGTCCTTCCACATCTGTCCAGATAGGTTCACGAGGTTCCACGTCTGTCAACGTTGGTACACATAGGTCCATGTCGGTACGTGTAGGTCATCATAGGTCCTCATCTCTCAATGAACATCCACGTAGCTCATTGTAGGGCCACCTGTTTCCACATAGGTCCAAGTAGGTTCATGTCTGTCCACATCGATTCGATTCGCTCCATGGAGGGACACTTCCGTTCACGTAAGCCCATGTACATCTTCAATATTCCACTTAGGTACGCATGTATCTTCGAGTGTCCACGTAGGGACTTTTCTGTCCATGTTGGTCCACAAAGCTCCTCGTTTGTCCACGTTGGTCCATGTAAGACCACGTAGTTCCACATCTGAGAAGTTGCACCCACATAGGTCTACGTCTCCTCAGGTAGGTCCACATATATTCATGTAGGTCAACATCATTCAGGAGCTGGGACACATAAGGTGCACACTGTGTATTTTGGACATCAGGGCTGCAGCATTGTTGAGGCTGACATGTGTCCTTGGGCTCCGGCTATGAGGTCATAGCAGGAGCTGCATGCTAGTTGTGGCTCAGGACTTTATATGTCATTTCATGACTAATTACGTTTTTGATCGGAGGACAAAGAATGTCCATGTATATCCGCAAAGGGCACCATGCCTCGGACTGTAACGACCTTGGTCTAGTTGTCTCGGTCAACATTGTCAAGGTTTTCTTGTCCTTGGTGTCTGTGGCCTCGGTCCACGTGGCCTCATTGTCCCGGGCCTTGGTTCACGTGGCCTCAGTGTCCATGGCCTCAGTCCACATGGCCTCGGTTCCCTTAGCCTTGTTGTCCATGGCCTCAGTGTCCGTTGCCTCGGTCCACGTTGCCTCGGTGTCCGTGGCCTTGGTGTACATGTCCTCGGTGTTTGTGTCCTCGGTTCTTGTGGCCTCAGTCCACGGTGAATCGTTGTCCATGGCCTCAGTCCACGTGACCTTGATCCCTGTAGCCTCAGCCCCGTGGCCTCAATGTCCGAGGCCTCGTTCCACAAGGCCTCAGTCATCATGGTCTCCGTGTCTATTGCCTCTGTGTCCTTGGCCTCGGTCTACGTGGTCTCATTCCACTTGGCCTCAGTGTCTGTGGCCTCAGTGTCCGTGGCCTCGGTTCACATGGCCTTGGTCCAGGTGGCCTCGGTGTCCATGACCTCAGTACAAGTGGTCTCGGTCTAAGTGACCTCGTTGTCCGTGTCCTCGGTGTCCGTGGCCTCAGTCCACTTAGCCTCAGTACCTGTGGCCTCGGTGTCAGTGGCCTCGGTCCAGTTGACATCGGTCCAAGTGGCATCGGACCACTTGGACTCGATCAACGTGGACTCGTTGTCTGTGGCCTCTATCCATGTGATTTCGGTCGATGTGGCATTGGTTTCCGTGATCTCGGGCTCTGTAGCCTCTCTTTCTGTGCCCTCCACATCCATTGGCTCAGTTTCTATGGATTCCATGTCCGTATTCTCGGTGTCTGTTGATTCACTGTCTGTAGATTCTGTCTCCATTACGTCGGTCTCAGTAACCTCAGTCTGCATTCCTCTGTGTCTTTGGTTGACATTGCCCTGACCTTCCTGTGGAATCCATATCCATGGCCTCCATGTGTGTGGCCTCATTCTCCGTGGCCTTTTGTCCATGGCCCTGTTCAAAGTACTCTCCATCTAAGAAGACGCTCTATCCTTGGCATCTGTCTCAGTGGCTTGCATAGTTCTGGAATCCGTTTCATGGACTCCGTCTCCTGATCCCTATGTTCGTGGTCTCATTCTATTTGTCCTTAGTCTGTGTGGACTTCTCTCATGGTCACCATGTCTTTGGGTGTCTGTCTAGTTCTGCGAGCGGTCACATGCCTGTGTGGCCGAGCGGGATGCTTTCTTCGTAGGTGTGTGAATATCAGTCTTTTTTAGTGGAGAGGCATTAGTGTAGGTTCACTTCTTTTCACGTCGGTTTATGTAAGATCACGTACGTGTACGTTTATGTATAACTTAGAATGCATTTGTCTGCTGTATTATTGGGCAACTGTCTACGTGGGCGAGCAGGCATTTTTCTAGGTGAGCGTCCGGTTTTCTGTCTATGTGTTTGGGTGGGCAACTGTCTATGTAGGTTGGCAGTCATCTCTTTAGTTTAGCTCTCTACGTTGTTTCACGTAGATATGCGTTTGTACACGTAGGTCCACATAGGCCCTCATCATTCCACTGAGTTGCACATAGTTAATGTCTGTCCATGAGTCCACGCCCGTTCCAGTCTGTTGAAATAGGTGCGCATCTGTCCACGTTGGTCCACGTTGTCCTCGTGTGTTCATGTAGGTCCACTTACATATCTCTAATTCCAACTCTATCCAAGTACATCCATGTAGGACCACATCTCGCCGCATAGGTGCACTTACATCCACGTTTGTCCACGTATGTTCAGGTTCTTCCACATCAGTCCACGTCTGCCCACGTACGTGCACTTAGAACCGCATCTATCTGCGTCGGTCCACGGAGGTCCATGTAAGAGATTAAAACCTCTTAACAACAAGAAATACAGGTAACTTTCTCGATAAATCACATCTGTGAACAACATACAGCAAAATGCTTCTGAATGTTAAACATTCCATCTAGATCAGGACAAAATTGCCCAGTATTGTCTCATCTACCGAACATTGTAGTAGATGTTCTACTCATTGCAACTTGTCAAGGAAAAGGTTTGAGGAAGTATGTGAATTGGAAATTGTTACAGACTATAGATGATATATTTTAAAAAGAAAATTTTATTTTCTTTTTTTCAAAAGAGAGGGACAGTGAGAGAATTGAGAAAGAATTTTATTAAGTTTTTCATGTGCCCTGTGTTGCTCCGAGTCTTCAGCGTGTCCATGGTGTTTGGGTTTGAACTTGAGTACTGGATAATGCAGGGCACGCACCACAAACACTGAGCAACTGCTCCTACCCCTAGATGATTATATTACAAGCAATATATTTGTAAGATGATTGCTAGGACCATGATTTTAAAAGATAATTGCAGGTCCTTTAGTAGTGTCTCAGAAAGTGGTGCATGCCTGGCCTATTTTAGGACCCTGGTTCGTAACCCCAGCACCACATACATGACAAAGTATCGGAGACACAAAAATCAGATGAATGAATAAAACTTGATTCCCTTTCACTCTCTCCCTCTCTTAGAAAATGTAAAAATCAAGTATACTTCTATATAACCTGAAAAAGTCTCCTTCAAAAGAGATCACTATGATACTGAGATTGAAAATATGGCCTCAAGGAATAACAATGATATAGGTTATATAAAATTTGTATGGGAAAAAGTTCATTTCTGTTTATGTCTGTCTATGTTTATTGACCTTCACGTAGGCCTACCAATGCATCTGTGTGCATGGGCATCTGTCTTTGTGGGAGTCTATGTAGGTACGCGGGCCGGCGTCTGTCTAGGGTTTCGGCGGTTTTCTGACTATGTGGTGGGTGCTCATTTATCTAGGTGGGCCTTGGGCATCTGTGTAGTTCCACATCTGTCCAAATATTTTCACGAAGGTAACTGCCTGTACACAAAGTTCCACATACTCCCTCATTCCAAGTCCACATGAATTCATCTCTGTCCACGAAGATCCACATGGGTTCACATACTACTAGTAGAATCTCGTACGTACACATATGTCCATCAAGGTCTACATACATTCACATCGTTCAGCATAGGTCCACAAATGTTCTTGTGCATTCACGTCGGTACAGATATGTCCATGTAAGTTTCACATCGGTCTATGTATATCTACTTATATTCATGTCATTCCATGTCCTTTTACGTAGGAACACTGCTGCCGTTTCTGTCCACATCTGTCTACCTATGTCCACGTAGATCCACATCTGTCATCGTAGGCACACATAGGTCCATGTTGGTCCATGTAGGTCATTGTAGGTCCGTATCTCTCAATGGAGGTCCGTGTACCTCGTTGTAGGACCACCTGTTTCCACATAGGTCCACGTAGGATCATGTCTGTCCACATCGATTCAATTTGGTCCATGTAGGGCAATGTCTGTCCACGTATGCACATGTACATCTTCGTTTTTCCACATAGGTCGGCATCTGTCATAGTGTCTCAGTCCCCGTGGCCTCAGTCCCGGTGGCCTATGTCCCCTTGGCCTCGGTGCCAGTTTCTCGGTCCCCGTGGCCTCATTCCCCATCTCTTCGGTCACCTTGTCCACTGATTCTGTGGCCTTGATCCACCTGGCCTCCGTGTCCGTGGTCTCAGTCCACGTGAGTTCTCTGTTCGTGGTCTCGGTCCATTTTGATTCGCTTTCCTTGGCCTCGGACTCCATGGATTCGCTGTTAATGGCTTCGGTCATTGTCATCTCGGTCTCCCTGACCTTGGTCTGTGTTCCTCTCTCACTTTGGTTAATATTTTCCTGAGATCCGTGACTCTGGCCTCGGTGTCCGCGTCCTCCGTGTCCATGCTCTCAGTCTCCGTGGCCTCTTTGTCAGAGGACGTGCTCCCAGTACTCTCCGTCTAAGTAGATGCTGTGTCCTTGTCATCTGTCTCAGTAGCCTCCAATCTGTGGCCTCCACTTTCATGGACTCGGTTTTCATGATCACCACGTTCATGGTCTCGTTCTCTTTTTCCTTGGTCTCTGTGGATTTCTCTCATGGTCACTTTGTCCAACTCTGTCTAGTTCTGCGGGCGGTCAATTGTCGTAGTGGCCAAGCGGGAAGCTTTCTTCGTGGGCGGGTGAATGTTAGTCTTTGTTTGTGGACTGGCATTAGTGTAGGTTCACGTCTGTTCACTTCAGTTCACGTAAGATCACGTATGTATACATTTATTTATGCCTTAGAATGCATTTTTCTGCATGGGTAACTGAATATGTGGGCATCTGTCTACGTGGGCGAGAGGGCATCTTTCTTGGTGAGCGATCAGTTTTCTGTATATGTGTGGGGTTGGGCATCTGTTTACATTGGCTGGCATGCATCTCTTTAGGTTTACCTCTCTCCACGTCGTTTCACGTAGATACATATCTATAAACTTAGGTCCACATAAGCCCTCATCTTTCCACTGAGTTCCTCATAAGTTCATGTCTGTCCACGATGGTTCGCATCGGTCTACATGTGTCCTCATAGGTCCACGTAAGTCCACTTATTTCCCTGTAAGTCCACCTGAATACAATTCCGTCCTCGTAGTTTCACATCTGGCCACATATGTACCCCTAACTGGAGAGATGAACAGTGTGGCAGGCCAGCCAAAGGTCAAAGAGTAACCTGCTGGCAGCACCCCTGTGTGGCCAGGAGGCTGGTGCCTGCCTGAGTCTGGTTAGGTGCAAGACATTGTGGGCACCCAGAGGGCAAAAGTCTTGCTTGCAGGTAGGTGGGTGGTGTCTCAAGGGGCTCTCGTTGTCTCTGTTTTGAATGAAGGAGTCTGGTCTTGAAGGTGTCAGGGAGTGGCTTAGCAGGGACCTGGTAAGTTAGCACCTCTGGACATCTGGCTGGGTTGGACATCTTCTGGAATATAGCTAGAGACAGCTCTGCCTCTTTGCATCTGGGCTCTGTATTCTGTCCCTCTGATTCTGGGACCTCACATCTTGTCTGTCCTGTTCCATGGCTCCAGGACAGCAGCAATGGCAAAAGTCCCACTTTTGACTCCAGGCCACACTTGCAAAGACTTCTGGAAGCACTGTCCATGGAACCCAGGAATCCTGACCCCAGCAGCTCTGACGAGGGAGGCGTGGCTGCTGGGCCTGCTGAGAGCCCACATAGCAGGCAGTTCCGTGCCCTGAAAAAGTTCCACGTGGAGGCCTTGGTGAGAGCACATCAAAGCCCAGCTGCTTTGCCAAGGCCTGTAGCAGGTTCATCTGATATCACCCCTGAGGGGCCCTGGCTGGCCCAAGTGCCCACAGTACAGCCAGCACCATTCCCAGAAGAGGCAGAGCTGCCAGCAGCTGTTCAGGCTTCTTTAGGGAGCCCACCTCTGCCTGGAGGCTGTGTACCTGGAAGTCCCTTCAGAGGAATGTCCAGAGATTGAGCCTGGGGCCTCTGTGACCAAGTGGGGAAGATGCATTCTGTCTGAAGAGCTGGTTCTTCAAACCATTGGCCCCTCTGTGTAGCATGCCTGTCTGCTAGCCTCCACCTGGCCA
>PVKS010030744.1:0-24098 GCA_004027875.1 Aplodontia rufa
AGGATATGTGGATAAGATTGCAAAAGCAGAAGCAGCATAACTAAAAATGAAAATGGGATTATATTAAACTGAAAAAGCTTCTGAATAGCAAAGAAAAAAGAAAGTGAAGAAGCAACAAAGAGAATGGGGCAGAATATTTGACAACTATACATCTGACCAGGGGTTGATATCCATAATGTAAAGGAACTCAATAGCAAAAAATAAAAAATGGATAATAAGTCTAAGTAAATATTTTTCTAAAGAAAACATAAATGTCTTTAAATGTCCTACAGGTATATGAAAAACACTCGATATCACTAATCATTAAGGAATGAAAAATCACAATGAGACATTTACCTTACTGTAATAAGAATGGCTATTAGCAAAATGACAAAAGATAACAAATGCCTAAGAGGAATCAGGAGAAAGGGAACCCTCTTTCTCTCTCTGTTGGTGGGAATGTAAATTAGTACAGCCCTTGTGGGATATTGAGGGTTTTCAAAATGTAAAAACAGAAGCACCATATAATCCAGCAATGAAGCTACTGCATTTATATCCAAAGAAAATTAATTCACCATGCCTAAAAAACATCTACACTTCTGTGATTAATGCAGTACTATTCAAAATAGTCTAGAAACAGAATCAAACTGTCATAAACTGATGTCTCGATAAATGTACATATACTAAATGGAATACCATTCACTTACAAGAAATGGATATTTTTTTCATTTTGCAATAACATGGATGGAACTAGAAGTCAATATGTTAAATGAAATAAGCCAGACACAGAACAAGTAGTAATTCATGATCTCACTCACATGTGGACTCTCATATAAAATGAGAGTAGAATAGTGATTCCAGAGGGTAGAGAGAGTAAGGGAAAGAGATACAAGGAGAGTTTTGTCAACAACTGTTGAGTAACAATTAGATAGGAGTAGTAAGTTCTAATGTTCTTTTCCACAGCGGGGTGATTATTTTGTAAGTTTTTTTTTTCAACAGATCAAGGAGATTTATTGCAATAGTTGCAGGGACAAACTTTCAAGCAGAAAATGGCTCTATTTCATAAAAATTAGTAGAAATAATTTTAAATACATTTACCACAAGAATACGGTTAATGTTTAAGATGAAAGACAAGTTGACAATTATTTGAACATATACATATTTATATGTATCAAAATCTCACATTAAATCACAAAATGTGTATGAATTTGAACGTACTACTTAAAAATAAAATGAAATTAAAAAAATAGCTTTGGAAGAATTTCCCAGAATTTCATTCATGGTGCATGAAATTGTGAAATAGGGCCTGGGATGTACAAACTCACTATATTGTGCTTTTTAATCCAGTGTTTATTTTCATTTATATACCCTTATAAAGGAAGGAATGAAGTGAAATGTCATGCAAGAAAAATAAACATATAAGTTATTAAAACAGTGAAACTGTCTAGAGATTAATCAACTCTGCCATTGTTCATATCCAAAGGAAATTAAATCAAAATCATAACTATGTTTTGTAACCTTGTACTAATTAACTACATCTTTATAATGCAATGTGAATATTCTTCAAACCATCATGTTGTAATGGTAAATACATACATTTTACTTTGTCCATTTAAAAAATAGAGGGACTGGACCAGTGGCTCAGTGTTTGCGGTGCTTGCCTGGCATGTGCAAGTACTCGAATTTGAACCCCAGCATCACATACACAATGAAGTCTCAGAACAACAAAGGCTGCATGAAAAATTAAATAAAATTAATTCTTTCTCTATCATTGTCCCTCTCTCTTTAAAAAATATAAATAAATAAAAAGAACTCAAGAAAAAAAATAAAAATTAACCAAAATCTTGAAGTAGGAAACTATCTCAGTCTGCTTGTAATGAAGAGTTAAAGCCATCATTGTACTAAAAAGAAGAGAAGGCACATGTGTAGACAACTGAAGCTGGATCCTTACCTTTTGCCCCGCACATAAATTAAATCAAAATGGGTCAAATGTCTGGTTATTAAGCCAGCAACTTTAAATTTACTACAAAAAGAAGTGGGGTCAACACTATAGGACATAGGAGTCAACCGTACCTTCCTTAACAAAACTACCATGGCACAAGCAGTAAAGTCAAGAATGAATAAATGGGATGCAATTAAACTAAAAAGCTTTTGCACAGCTAAAGATTTAGTCAAGAGTACCAAGAGAGAAACTACAGAATGGGAGAAAATTTTTTGCCTGCTACACCTTGGACAGAGGGCTAATATCCAGAATATACAAAGAACTAAGAAAGCTAAACACCAAAACCACAAATAATCCGATCAATAACTGGACTACGGATCTAAAAAGAAACTTCTCACTAGAGGAAGTTCAGAAAGCCCATAAATATATGAGAAAGTGCTCTACATCATTAGCAATAAGAGAAATGCAAATCAAAACTTCAGTGAGGTCCCATCTCACTCCTGTTAGGGTGGCAAAAAGAAGAATACGAACAATGATAGATGCTGGAGGGGCTGTGGGAAAAGAGGAACATTGTCATACTGTTGTTGGGACTGCAAACTGGATCAGCCACTCTGGAAAGCAGTGTGGTGACTCCTCAAAAAATTAGGGCTGGAACCACATTATGACTCAGCTATCCCATTCCTGGGTATTTTCCCAAAAGTTAGAATCAGCATATTATAGAGATGTGGCTTCATCAGTGTTTATAGCAGCTCAATTTACTATAGCTAGACTATGTAACCAACCCAGATGTCCCTCATTTGAAGCATGGATACAAAAACTTTGGTACATATATACAATGGAATACTACTCAGCTATTAGAGAAGACAATATTATGGCTTCTGAAACCAAATGGTTGGAGATAGAAATATTATGGTAAGTAAAGTATCCCAATCTCAGAGACTCAAGGGCCAAATGTTTTCTTTCATTTGTGGAAGCTAGAAAACATCTGGAAACAGTATTTTAGATGGTAAGGTAATAATAACCTCAAATTATATGAATTTTTGCACAAACAGGGGGATCATTGCCTAGGAAACCTGGAGGCGTAGGGTGGGAGGCAGGGTGGGGGTAGGGTTAGGAAGGATATCTAGGAGACTAGAGAGATGGAATATGGGGGAATCATCTCAGAGGGAGATCTCTGACCTCCACGAGATATCCATTCAACATAGAGGTTCTTCTAGGGTAAACATAGAATCATGGGGAACCCAAGGGGGGCATCCATGACATAGCATCAGCCTTGACTAACTATGTAAATATACATTTATTCTTGATTGTTTGATTAATGATTCCCCCTCAATTTTAACTCCATATTCATCATTAAAAAAAAAAAGAAAAAGAGAAGGCATACTGTAACTGCTAACTGGGACTTTGAAGGTAGTTTCACAAAGGAAACATTTACAAGTTACGGTAAGTACTGAGAAATACTTACAAAGGTATCTTAAACGTATGTTTTATGTGTACTGCACTGAAGCTAGCATGAATTGGAGCCTGGTTCCAAATCAAAGCCTGAAGTAGACAAATGTAGAAGGAGTATCAGAAACCAGAAAGAGAGAACATCTGAATATACATGGACACCTGCAGGAGTGTGTCCTTTGACTGATCAACAGAGCCAGTCTTCTCATATGTTCAGCTGAAATGCACTACAGTATACCCCAAACTAGTTGTTCTTTAACTCTTAATGCTAAAGTGGTGACTCTAATCAGCTAATCTAGACCACAAGGGAGATATCAAAGAATCCTCTTGATGTAATCTCTAGGGGAGCTACAAGTAGAAAGTATTAAATGAAATGTATAAGAAGCCGTAGTTTAGGACTGAGTTCCAGCACTTGTCTCCAGAAGACAAGACCAAGGCAAAATGAAGCCATTTATGCTGACTACCACACAGTCAAACAGAAACTTTAAGAAAGCCAATGAATTAAAAAAAGAACTGTTCTTTCTGAAAATGGCAGATTATGGCCTACCGAAGTTAGTGTCATAAGGAGGTTCCCTCTACTTTTACAGAAAGAAGAAGAGAAAAGAGGAAGAGGAGGAAGAAGAGGAGAAGGGGGGGAGAAGAAGAAAAGAAACCTAAAAAACCTAGATGACATCAAACAAACAGCTTATTCTAGTGCTAATTCTTTGTCCCCATCTTACAAAACTCTGTGTTCTGCCATTGCTTAATGGGACTTTGCATTCTATTTGTAGAAAGGAAGCTGTCCAGATTCAAGAATCATGAATAAAAGTCAATGAAGGGGATGGACTGATGGCTCCATGTTAGTACTTGCCTGGAATTGTTGTGCCCAGGTTGTGAATCCCCAAAGACCACCAAGGAGCCGTCTCTGATGCAAAAGCAAGAGGGCCTTTATTGTAAGCTCCAGCTTGGGCTCACAGCATTCTCTGACGCAGCAGGGCTGAGAGCCCCGAGTCTCGATTCAGCAGGATTTTTATGATTCCCACAGTAGAGCGAGAAATTTGAACAAAGCAAAGTACACAATTGGCTGATCTTTCAACATCATGGTTTAGCATGTTTCCATTGGCTTAGGGTCTTAACATATTGACAAAGATGGTTTGGAATGTTAGGCATTGGCTTGTCAGCTCCCATTCAGTTGTTTGCCAAAGGCCAGTCCTAATCTTGATTTAAGTGGTAAGCTCTTTGTTCTATGGGCCTTCCTGGAATCGGCTATCTGAGCTCCAGGGAATAGAACCCTAGGCCTGAAATCTTTCTTGCCCTAAATGCAGCCTGTCATGGCTGTGGTTCAGCTACCGTTTCAGAATGTGTGAGCATTTGGGTTCAAACCCCAACATCATATTCACAAGTGTCAGAGAAACAAAGGCCTAGGGAAAAAATAAAAATAAAGTTAAATATCTCTTTCCTCACTTTCTCACTCTCCCTCTCTCTTTAAAAATAAGTCAATTAATTATATGATAAAGTTTGTTATGATTTTGTCTTCTGAAAACACCCATATAATTTTCTATATGGCTTACATATAAACCATAGACCATAATTTTATATATATATAACGTGTATATATATATATGTACATACGTATATATATGTGTGTGTGTGGAAAGTGAGTGGATATAGGGAAGAGAACGAGAACTGAGAAATATCCATCACATAAATAATATGTAAAAATGCAAATTCCTATGATGTTACTGGTTACCTTTAGGGAGAGAACAGATTAAATACAAGTGTGGACAGTTGTCAAAGACAAAGCTTATCATTTGTCTATCCTATTCAATGTCTTTGATTTTGTTATTCTAAATAATGTAGTTTAATATAATACATACAATTTTAAAAGTCTTAATGCTGTCTATATATGTGATTAATATGAGGAGAGAGGCAGTGGTGAAGATCATACAGAAACAGATCATAATTTCATCTTTTGTTAAAAAACAAAGTTTGTGAAGCTTTTGTTTAAATATCACTTGAATAATTCACATTAAAAAGATAATTTTTTTCTTGTCTTGTGTCCCTTTAGTGTTACCAGTTGACATAATTACATCTAGGTGAGTTATGAATTAAAGAAGTAAGATACTCCATGAATTCTCAGATTCCCCAGAATAATTTCTTCAAAATACCTCTACTCTAGATGTAGCCTCTTTCTGAGTATTTATTTATTGTTAATTATATTCTATTGGAAACCACCATACAGTTTTTGTATAATTGAGTCAGTTTATTGTAAACAAATCTTACGAAAAAGTTAATCGACACCCAAACTCAATTCAGTAGGTAATTAATTGTACAAAGAAGCATTTCCATAGAGAGCAATGTCCCAGAAATTTTTCCCTGATAATTCACCTGGGAGAAAGATAAATGAATGGTCTATGTGAAAGAATGCCCAAGAGGTTTCAGGAATATCAGGTAAATAGCATGCCCATAAAACACTCCAAATGCTTTCTACTTATTTATTATGCTTATTTCTCTTTGGCATCTGTATCAACAGAAAAACTAACTGTTCTGAAGCTAATAGTTAAATATACAATTGTGAAGTTTCTCTGTCCACAACTGGCAATTTGAAAATTCAAGCCTACTGCATTACATTTCCTTATTATTGAAGAATATCAAAACTCAGTAAGTAAAAAAATACTTATTTTATGGGCAACACATTCTCAGAGGATAATGGAATGTGTATATATCATAGTTTCTAATACACATGTGAAAGTCAGAGTATATTTCATTTCAGGGAATCTTTTCTAAATTTTTGAAATACCAAGTTTGGAAGCTGTGTGAACAAGTAGACTTTGCTTGCAATAAATGTCTCAGTCTCTCACCTAAATTGAAGGTGAAAGCATTTCTATTAAAGAATATTTATGACAGATATTAGTTACTTGAATGAAGTATGAAACTTTCTACAAATCACATGACTATCTCATATCAATAACTTTTAATATCTGTTCAAAATTTCATGGATTGACTTCTTCATATATTTCAATCAGAACTTATGATCAGATGAAAATAACCTAGATTTCTTCTTTTGCACTTCTGCTTTCTATAAAGCTAAAAAGTAAGTTGCATGTATGAATTAATATTGTATGGGATGAAAATGAAGTAAAAACAAGTAACACTAGAATGAAAATGTGAGGGTAGAGACCAAGATAATATTAACATGAATACAGTCTAGCAACTAATAAATAGATTCCTGCGTGGTGAAACAAAGATGGAAAATCACTGGAAGTAAACACAAAAGTCAATGAATCCAAGAGTTAAAAGTAATGGAATATGAAAATGATATGGAAAATGTGAGTTCTATAGGTAGAATTACTGACCTTAAATATACTGGAGGGGCTGGAGTGGTGGCTCAGTGGTGACGGCGCTTGCCTGGCATGCGCAAGTACGCGAGTTCAAACCCCAGCACCACGTATACAACGAAGTCTCGGAGGAACAGAAGTCAAACGAAAAACTAACTAAAAATTACTTTTCTCTTTTTCTAAATATACTGGAGGATGAAATTGAAAATTCCTCTTTAAAAAAATTGAAGAATGGTCCATGGAAGAAAAAGATAAAATGAAAACATAATTGCTATTTAAAAATAGAGAACAATTGTTTTATATGTCAATTACTTAATAATGTGAATGCACTGCAAATTATAGAAAATTCATTTTATTAATATGGAATTCTGACCATGTTGATTTCATTACCCTTCTACAAAACAGAATTCTTATGTGAAATAGAAAGAACTTCAGCCCAGAGATGGTTCTAAATTCTCTATGCTCCCATAACATCTTGACAATGTAGCTAACTACCACATTCTTGGAGTACAAATGCTTTTTTTAAAGATCAAACTCTGAATTTCTTGTCTTGATATCTCACTACCACATTTAAGACGCTGATAGCATTTTGATCTTCAGAACCTACCCAGTTAATAGCAGACGCTAAGAATCAATGATTAACAATACCCTAAAATATGTACACTGAAATTTCTTTGTCCTAGGGTCTGTGGGGTGGGCACTAATTTATTTAATAGACACAAAACCTTACTGGAATTTCTGTCAAATGTGGCTCATTAAGGATTGCTTGGAATTATTACTTTTTAGCATTGTTATTTCTTCTGTAATAGGACAATAATAAAAAAGCAGCATTTACATCTTAGCTCTGAGAACCATTCTGTGATTCCTCAGAGAATGGCACAGCAGATTTAAGGAAACAGAATTTTAAAACTGCTTTGTAACATGAGATTGGTACCTTGAAACCACTAAATGATAGACTGACTCTGAATTTTTTCCCCCATCTGCGTATCCCATATCTTTCAGAACTCTTCAGTGCTTGCTGGAGCAATGGCTCAGCATTATAGCGCTTGCTGGACATGTGTGAGGACCCATGCTCCCAGCAACACACAACTGAGTGTCTAAGAAACAAAAGCCAGAAGAAAAAAATAAAATTGATTATTTCTCTCTTAAAAATACGTGATACAGTTTGCTTCATGAAATCCACAACATAAAACAAAACTTCTGTTACCTAATTCATCTCTCTCAGCATGATATTTTACTTAGATTGTTGATTTTGTTGATTTCACCACACCTTTTAGACAAACTTACATATGTACTGGAAAAATAAAATAACTTTTATATTTTATAAAGTCTCTGGACCTGAGTCAGGATATTGACTCTTCTCCTAAAACAGTTATGTGGAATTTGAAAATACATTTGTAGTTATATATGATCAGTTAGCCATTGATACCTGTCCAAACTCTTTAATAGAGACAAGATGAGAGTATCTCCTAATAAGTGAAAAATTCCCATAAGATGGATATGTTATCTAAAATAAAATATGAAAGAACACATATCAAGATTCTGAAGTAAATAGTTATGCAAGGAAGAAATTACACACAAATTCTGGAGCATGGTAGAACTTATATTGTTATATTATCTCACACTCAATTTATACCTGAAAAACTGATGCACAGTGCTTGAATTCTGTTGCCCAATTTCAAGGAGCTCATAGAGTTTGGGTTAAATCCAAAGTCTTCTCACTCCCTATGTTGATGGTAAGACCATTTCACTAACTTGTTGGAGTAGGATCTCAAAATATCCTGCTCCCTCTTCTACTCTTGCTACATTAATATTTCTGCTTTTCCTGACATTTCTGAAATGTCATAGCACTGCTTGTGAAAAGGACTCATATGATTGCAGGATTCCACGCTAAAGCTACTCTATCAGACAGACACCTGGATGTAGAAACCAATAAACTTCATTTTAACATCTTCTCTGGCTGTTTTTATGCCAAAATTGAAAATTGATGTCTGGATCTTTCCAGGCACAATCATCTCTACTTGTTAAGGAATCCTCATCAAATGTCAAGCAGATCATTATTATCTGGCTTTATCATTCAAAGTAGGAAATTCAATTTCAGAATCTTTAGCTTATTTGTTAAATGTAACTGCCATTTGTTGTGTCCTGAATGGAAATTTAGTCACCTAGCACCAACTTTTGGATTCTTTCCACAAGAGTTATTGCACATCATTTTCTGTAATTGCATGGCCAACATCTAGTTATGTTTTCTCATTTTTTGTAACTCTCTAAATTTTTGTCACTTATCACAGGTGATACAAATTGGAAACCATGGCAATGAGTAATGAAAGCCACCCAGAAGAGTTTATTCTACTAGGTTTTGCAAACCTACCATGGCTAGAACTTCCTTTATTCATTATTCTTCTCATAACATACCCCATGGCATTGATAGGAAACATTGCCATCATTCTGGTATCCAAGTTAGACCCCCGTCTGCACAGCCCCATGTACTTTTTCCTGACCAACCTCTCTTTTTTGGACATGTGTTACACCACAAGCATTGTGCCTCAGATGCTGTTTAACCTGGGAAGCTCTAAGAAGACCATTAGCTATGTTGGGTGTATAATTCAGCTTTATATTTTCCATATAATGGGGGGCACAGAGTGTCTCCTCTTGGCTATCATGTCCTTTGATCGCTATGTGGCCATCTGCAGACCTCTACACTACACTCTCATCATGAATCAGCGTATCTGCATCTTACTCATATCTATAATGTGGCTGACTGGAGTGATCTTTGCTTTCTCAGAGGCCACTCTTACCTTACAGTTGCCACTGTGTGGCATCAATGAACTGGATCATTTGTTGTGTGAGATTCCTGTTTTGATAAAGACTGCCTGTGGTGAAAAAGAGACTAATGAGCTTGCACTCTCTGTGGTGTGCATTTTTATATTAGCTATTCCTCTCTGTTTAATTCTTGCCTCCTATGCTAGTATTGGATGTGCTGTACTTAAAATTAAATCTTCTGAAGGAAGGAAAAAGGCTTTTGGGACATGTTCATCTCATCTCATTGTGGTTTCCTTATTTTATGGCCCAGCCATTAGCATGTACCTTCAGCCCTCCTCCTCCATCACAAGGGATCAGCCCAAATTCATGGCCCTCTTCTATGCAGTAATGACTCCAACTCTCAACCCTTTCATCTATACCCTGAGGAATAAGGATGTAAAAGGGGCTTTAGTCAACCTATCAAGGAACATTTTCATTTCCAAGTAAAATGTTGCAGATCCGAATGGACTTAACATTAAACAGGTTTCTATCAGTTTTTCAAATAATTAATTTTGACTAATATTCTCATCTCAATCTATGAATTATTGTTGCCCAAAATATTTTGTTTCTAATATTTTACATTTTGGCAAGGATGATATTAGATTATGTGCACTAGTATGGAAAGTCCATTTGTGAAAATACAGAATAACAGTTTTTGTCTGGTTGATCCATATTGAACCATACTGATAGTAAATGTCATTTTGCATTTTAGTTATAATATAAGCCATTAGTTCAAAATAATCATCATAAATTCACACCACATAAAATAGCACAAAGATCAGTGCCTCCTATGAAATATTACATCACTCTTGTATTCTGACCCAAGTCTCTGTAAGCAGCATGTCTTCACTGTATGCTAAGAATAAAGGATTCTGTACTTTATAAGAATCATGATTTATCAACTTTAATTAATGCAGATCCTATCACTTCTTCAAAAATGTATCATAAATATTAACTGAAATAAGTAGTGTTCTTCATGTTTAAAGACTTTATCATTGAATATTAAGATGAATACTGTTCAGAGAAAAAAGTATGAATAAGTTGTTAATGTTCCTTTTAAACATCAAAAGCATGATTCCTCTGAGTTAACGAGTAAATATGGAGGAGAGATTAATAACAGGCCAACACATGAAAACCTTTCCATGCATGGAGTGGAACAGCCAGAAATGCCTTTTGAAACTGGGCAAGTATCAATATAAGAAAGAAATAATTTGGGTTTCTGGAAGGCCAACAACTGGATTACAGCCACAAATAATATGAGTATAATTTTTATTGATGCAAATTGTGGATGCAAAGGACATTCAAAAACCTGTGAAATTCTGAAAGTTCTGAAACTAAATTACACCCTTAAAACTGGAAATGTCATCATAAAATTAGCTACAATTTATGAAAGAAAATCCATTACTTTTGTGGTTATTTCGTGTTGAATTTATATGTTAAGAATTCAACATGATGTTGCATAGTGAAGAAATATATACTTGTATTTAAAAATTCATTTGGAATTTTCTGATGTGCCTTCTGGTACAATCAATATCTGACTAAAATCACTGAAAGGAAATTTACATGGCATACTGACCCATATGTACAACCAGAATCAACTGCAATCAGATCTACTCTTTGCAAATAACAGAACTTTTAGTGCTCAACCAGGTCTTGAGAACTTTGGCGTTTGGTAAGTATTTTAAGCAATTTAAAAATTCATTTCTGGGTAATTGCTAGATGATTGTCACAGAAAGTTTTTATATTTCAATAGCTGCATGTTTTAGATTTTTGGATTTTAAAATATTTTCATATTCATGAGATATGCTGAAGATGGGACCCATTTCTAAATATGGCAGAATTCATTTGTTTCATAAACAATCTATATATCTAGCTCTAGTTAATCTCGAGAAATATTTTTAATAATTTTGTACATTTTGACTATATTCCAGCCCACATGTAAATGTAAGTGTAGAATTTTCCACTTGTGGCATCATATTAGCACTCAAAAATTTCAGATCTCATAGCTTTTGGGGTTAAGGATGTTTAACTTCTATAAACATTTTTAGTTGTTGGGGGAAACCATTCAGTTTTGAGTTAAAGATATATCAAGACTGATTATAATTCTTCTTAACGATTTCTTTTATTATCTTGAATCTTGCATTCAGTTGTTGTATATGATATTTTCTTGACCAGTGAAGTCTGGTTGCTTTTAGAAAAATAAATGCAATCCAGACAGAGAAATCAGAACTCCCTAGGAATTAGCACAAACATTTTAGGATAAAGAATACGTAGAATAGTGGTGGGAAAAACCTGCAGAAACATTTTATTTATACTAGAATATTTCACATTTCTAACATATATATGTTCAGTATATTTCATAATTTAATTAACTTTTGAGAAGCCCTACTGAAGGAAAGGCAAATAATTATATCAAAGTCATATTTTACTCAATTAATTTTTTAAAAAAGAGAGAGAGAAAATGAGTAAATTTTGTTTTTTCATCTGTTTTTTCTCTTTTCTCCACTTAGTTGTGCATGTGGTGTTGGGGATTAATCCCTCATGCATACCAGGTGAGCACTCTACTACTGAACTATCTCTCCAGCCCTGTATTCTATTTCTGATGCAAAGCATAATCAATCCTGTGATTGCCGTGTTCAAGGAAGTTAATCAGGAACTTTTGTCATTTCCAAAAGCAGGCAGACATCCTGAAAAACAACAACAACAAAAACAGAAGATAGGAAGTTTAGTTGTAATGACATAAAACACTTGCAAAAGTCATTAAGAAATCAAGATTATTTAATAATAATTTTCCCCAAAGAAGAGATATCCTCATATCTGCATAGCATAACTACTGCCAGGCAAAAATTCTATCCTGAGCTAAGAAGGATAAACTAGAGATAAATTAGGATTCTGGTTCAACATATGCCTTTATTTTTTAAAATTTTTTTATTTTTTTATTTTTTTAAAGAGAGAGGGACAGTGAGAGAGACAGAGGAAGAGAGAAACATCTTTATTTAGTTTTTCACATGGCCTTCGGTGCTCCAACACTTAGTTGTGTACGTGGTGCTGGGTTTGAACCCGGGTCTTCGTGCTTGCCAGGCAAGTGCTGAAACCACGGAGCCACCGCACCAGCCCCAACATATGCCTTTACGACTCAAAACGAATTCAATATCTTTTCATACCGTGATAATAGAATTCTGCACCTTGGAGGAACACACAGGCCAATAGTGAAAAAGGTAGAGTGGAGAACCATTATAAATGGTGGAGTTGGAAAATCTGTTAGATTTATTTAAAGAAAGGAGAATCTCTCAGATTTGTTTAAAGAAAGGACTGTAGACATAAACTTAGATAACTAATGTCCTAGTCTAATATGAGAAGTAAACACTTTAACATTTTGATTAAAATAAGTATATTTTGAGTAAATGTTCAAATTCTCTACTTGGTCAAAAGTATGCATGTAATATAAAAAAATAGAAAATAGCCTTCAATGTGTAGTGAGAATGTAATCATTTAAGAAGTTATTCCACATAAAGCAACCTCTGTACAACTTTAATTTTATTAAGATTGTCATGATACAAAATGTTTCAAATGTTTTCTCGATTTGGAAATTTTAACTACTACTTCCAAGATCTCAGTATCATCATATATACAGAACATTGGTTATTATATGTGGAGAAATAGGAGGCTGATCTAAACAACTACTGAAGCTTCCTGTTATTTTATATAGGCAGAACCTAAGTCCAGTACACTAAGATGTCTCTAACTCTGCTTAGCGTTACTTTTCTTTCAACTACTATATTGTGCTGCATACATAACTGTGAAACCACTATCCCTGCCCATATCAATTATAATTCCATTTCCTCTGCTATTCTGAATTCTCCTTTGTGTATTCATTTATTTTTCCAATTAGAAATGCCTTTTCCAATTTTCTAAATCTTAAGTCCTTCCTCAAAATGAACCTATAATATAATGAAAGTATTAATTGAGAAAATGCATTCCCTAAAATTCAGTTCTATCTACTGCTAAAGAAAAACACCTAATATCAAAGGAAACATTAGGAATGAAATAAAGTAAAAAAGGGTGAACAAAATAACCAGAAAATTAGTGAAACTCTTAGCAACTAACAAGACTGTCTCAAAATTAAAAAAAAAAAAGGACTGGGGTAAAAGGCCTGGGATGTAGCTCATTGGTAAAATTTTCCTAGGTTCAATCTTTAGTGCCAAATACCAACAACAGCAAAGAAAAATGAAGGAAGGAGAAAGAAAGAAGAAAGATCAGCAGAAGCAAACAGTAAATCCTTACTGTGAATGTAAATGGACTAAAGTCTGCAATTGGAAGACAGAGAATAACTGACAGATAATAAAACAAGCCCCAACCTAATGCTGACTACAAAGATTCATTTCATCCTTAAAGACAGACTGAAAGTGAAGGGATGGAAAAAAGACTTTCCAAGAAAATGGTACCAAAGGAGAACAAGATTAGCAAAATTTATACCACTACAATAGACTTTACATCAAAAACCATAAAATGAAATCAAAAGATCATATTGGGGGCTGGAGCAGTGACTCAGTGGATACAGTGCTTCCCTGGCACTCTGGAGTTCGCAGTTTCAAACTCCAGCACCACATACACAACAAAGTGTCAGAGCAATGAATGCCACATGAAAAACTCAATAAAATTGATTCTTTGTTTCTCTCTCTCTCTCTCTCTCTCTCTCTCATTACATAATGGTAAACACCAATTTCACCAAGGATATAATAATTGTAAATTTATATACACCCAAAATTATAGAACCTCAATATATTAAGCAAATATTAAAAATGCTGAAGACAGAGATAGATATAAATACAATAAGGAAGGGACTTCTATACATGATTTTAACCAATAGACCAATAATCCAAACAAAATATAATAAGTAAATATTACCTTTCACTTTAGACCAAGTGGAACTAAGACACATTTATAAAACATTCTATCTCAAAGCATCACGATCCACATTCTTCTCAAGTACACACAGGACATTCTCCAGATATATTATGTGTTAGCCTGTAAAACTATTTTTAACTACTTTAAGAAGTTCAAAGTTATATCATGTAAGGTTTCCTGAATACAGTGGTATGAAACTATTAATAACAGGAGAAATTTAGAAAATTGCAAATACATAGAAATTAAACAACATTCTGTTAAACAACAAATGAATCCAAGAAGAAATTAACAACAAAAATCTAAAAACATAGAGACAGATAAAGTCAGATATGCAACATTCTAAAGCTTGAGCAGAAGCAAATGAACCTGAGACTAGAAAATGCAACAGAAAAAAAAAGAAAAAAACCTATGATTTGGCTTTTGAATATACAGTCAATATCAATAAAACATTAGATAAATAAAAAATTAAAAATTCAAATAAATATAAGCAGATACAAAAGACAAGCAACTACAGAAATACAAAGGACAAGAAGGTTATTATGAGTAATTCATGCTAAAATTGGAAAACCTAGAGACTTTCAACCTATCAAGATTGAATCAAGAATAGAAAATCTGAACAAACCAGTAATAAGTAAGGATATAAAATCATTAACAAAAAGTCTTCCATCAAAGAAGAGTGCAGGAACTGATAGCTTTACTGGCAAATTCTATCAAATATACAAACACTAATCCTCAAACTGTTCCGGAAAATTAAAGAAAAGGTGACAATTCCAAACTTTTTTGATACCAGACAAGATAATTGTAAGAAATGAAAATGAGTGGTCAATGTCCCTGATGATCATTGCAAAAACCCTCAAGAAAATGCTAGCAACCTGAATTCAATTCATTGAGAATATCATCCAACATGATCATGCTGCATTTAACCCTGGAACACAAAGGAGATTCAACATATACATATAAGTATATGTAACACATCATATTAACAAAAGGATAAACATCATATAATCAATTTAATAGATGTAGAAAAATCACCTAACAAACCCAAAAGTCTTTTTCTGATAAAAACACAATTTAAGCATAGTATGAATGTATCTTAATACAAGAAAGGCCATCTATGAAAAGCCTTCAATGAACATCTTAGTGGTGAAAAGTTGAAAGCCTTTAAATACTGAAACAAGATAGGAGTGTTCACTTTCACCACTTTTTTTCAATATAGTACAGGAAGTCCTGGTCAAAAATAATTATGTGGGCTTGCAAAGACGGCGAGCTGAATGGAGGGAGCTTCCCTTTTGGCTTCATAACTGGATGGGAAAAACTTTGAATCATCTCCAGTACTCCAAGGTGCATTTTGGGGTCTATCATCATGAAAACTCAATCATAGTTGAAGCAGTGGCTTGGTGGATCAGTGACTTGTGAGAAGCAATGGAAAAAAAAAAAAAAAAAGAAGAAGAAGAAGTATTTTCTCTGTCCCTGCAGGAACACAGCAGTGCTGCTGCCTATGTTTACATTCAGCTTGAGGAGAGGAGAAGAAGACGAACACAACCTGCTGAACAGATCCCTGCTGAGAAGCTGTGCTTTATAAAAAACAGAGCATCAGAGGGGGGCAATATCAGACACCCATCCAACACATCCACTGCATGTAACCAGGACAATATCTGGAAGCTGCCCACCAAACAGATCTATCCAAGTGAGAAATTCTCAAAGACATATCATATATAAAATGAATAACAGAGAAATTAGAGAATTCTAAAAGCATCTAGGTAAAAGCCCCAAATCACAGAGACAGACCAATTAAGATCACTACAGATTTTTCAGATAAGACAATGAAGACCAGAAGAACTTAGAACAATATTTTTCAAATCTTGAAAAGAAAATAATTTTTAGCCAAAAGTAATATACCCTGCAAAACTCAGCTTGAAATGTGACCTGGAAATTAAATACTTCAATGATAAATTCAATCTAGCAAGATACATGAACACAAACCCTGCACTACAGAACATTCTTAAGGACATTCTCCATTCAGTAAAGCATGTTAATAATGCCCTAAACCCTTAAACAAGAGAGTTTCAATAATCAATTCACACTCCAAAAGATACCTTAGAGGCACAAAACACAGCAATAGTCACAAAGTTTGATACTCAGCTTCCAATATCTATCCTAACTCTGAATGTGAATGGCCTCAATGCCCCAATTAAAAGACACATATTAGCTTACTGGATCAAAAAGCAAAATCAACAATATTCTGTCTACAGTAGACACATTTCACACTTAAAAATTTACACACACTGAATGTAAAAGATTGACAAAATGTCTACCAGGCCTGTGGTCCAAAAAAGCAAGCTGGCATGGTGATCCTAATATCTGAAAAAATTAATTTTGATCTAAAACTATTCAGAAAGGACAAAGGTGGACACTACATCATACTAAAAGGGACAATTCATGATGATAATTAACATCTATGCCCCCAATGACAGCACCCCCAACATATGGAAAAAATATTCAAGGAAATTAAACTCCTCATTGATCTCAACACAATAATACTGGGGGATTTCATTACACCATTATCAACATTAGATCACCAAAACAAGAAATCAATAACGGTATCTCCAGTCTGAACAACTCTATTGATCAATTGGTCTTAACAGATATCTACAGAATATTCCATCCTAAGTTGGTTGAATGTACCTTCTAAAAAAGTCACAGATCCTTCTCTAAAACAGACCACATCCTAGTCCACCAAACTAAACTTATCAAATACAAAAAAGTTGATATAGTCCCATGTAGCCTGTCAGACCATAATGCTATGATTTTAGTAATCAACAACAACAACAACAACAAAAAACAAACAAAAAAACCCAGAAATTACTCAAATACTTGGAAATTGAATAAACCCTCTTAAATGAACAATGGACAAAAGAGGTAATGACAACAGAAATCAAGAAATTCTTGGAAATGAACTAGAACAAACAACAACATCAAAATCTCTGGGATAGTAGGAAGGCATTCTTAGTTAAATTTAAAGCACTGAGTGCATACATCAAAAATCAGGAAAGATCCCAAATAAATGGTCTTATGCTCCAACTCATACTCCTGCAAAAAGGGGAACAATCCAATCCCAAAACTAATAGAAGACAGGAAATAACTAAAATCAGAGCTCAAATCAATGAAATGGAGAACAAAAAAACAATGCAAATTATAAGCTAAACAAAGAATTGGTTCTCTGGAAAAATAAATAGGATCAACAGACCCTTACCAAAAGAAAAATGAAGTGAAGCAAATCATAAAATCAAAGACAAAAATGGAGATAACACCACAGACTCAAAAAAATTAAGAAGATTACCAGAACTTACTTTGAAAATTTATACTCTGTCAAGATCAATAATCTGGAAGATATACAGATACTTGGCCACATACAACATTCCCAGGTTAACACAGGAGGACATTGAAAATCTAAACCAACATATATCAGCTAGTGACTTTGAAGCAGCCATCAAAGGACTTTCAAACAAGAAAAGCCAAGGAGTGGATGGATATATGGCAGAATTCTACCAAATTTTCACAGAAGAATTAACACCAGTCCTCTATAAGTTTTCCATGAAATTGAAAGGGTTGTAGTACTTCCACACACTTTTTAATGAAGCAAATATAACACTGATACCTAAATCCAAAAAAGACACATCAAGAAAAGAAAACTACAGACTAATTTCCCTGATGAACATAGATGCAAAAATCCTTAATAAAATTCTAACTAATTGGATCCAAAAGTACATTAAAAACATAATACATAATGATCAAGTGGGCTTCATTCCAGGAAATGGGGCTGGTTTAACATATGCAAATCAATAAACATAATTCACCACATAAACTGAATTAAAAAAATCATATAATCACCACAATTGATGTGGAAAAGGCCATTGATAAAATTCAACACCTTTTTATGCTCAAAACCCTGGAGAGAATAGGAATCAAGGGAAGATATTTTAACTATGTAAGATCCATTTATGACAGACCCATAGCCAACATTATGCTCAATGGAGAAAGACTGAAAGCATTTCCATTGAAGTCAGAAACAAGACAAGGTTGTCCACTTTCACCACTCTTATTCAATATAGTCCTTGAAACCCTTGCCAGAGAGCTATCAGGCAAGAGAAGGAATTCAAAGGAATTTGAATAGGAAAAGTGGAAGTCAAGTTGTCTTTATTTGCTGATGACATGATCCTATACCTAGAAGACTCAATAAGCTTGAAAGGAAGACTTCTAGAATTTATAAGCAATTTCAGCAAAGTGACTGGCTATAAGATCAACACCAATAAATCATTAGCTTTCCTATACTCCAGCAACAAGTCCACAGAAGAAGAAATCAGGAAATCTGTCCCATTCAACATCTCCTCCAAAAAAATTTAAATAATTGGGCATAAATCTTACGATGGATATTAAAGAACACTATAACGAAAACTGTCAAACTTTAAAAAAAGAAATTGCAGAAGATCTGAGTAGATGGAAAAACATTCCATATTCGTGGTTATACAGAATCAATATAATGAAAATGGCCACCATTCTACCCAAAGCCCTATAGAGATTTAATGCAATCACCATCAAGATACCAATGTCATTCTATATCTTCATGGATATAGAAAGAGCAATCCTTAAGGTCATATGGAATAACAGAAGACCCAGGATAGCAAATACATTACTCAGCAAGGAGGAGGAACCAGGTGGTATATTAATTCCTGACCTGAAACTATAGTATAAGGCTATAGAAACAAAAACAGCATGGTATTGGTATCAAAACAGAACTGAAGACCAATGAAATAGAATAGAAGATTCTGAGATGAACCTCCATACCTTTATCTAACTGAAATTTGATAAAGGGGGCAAAAGCATAGTGTGGAAGAAAGCCTGTACAACAAATTGTGTTGGCAAAATGGACAGCCATATGTAGACAACTGAAATTGCACCATTACCTTTCACCCTTGCACAAAAATTAATTCAAAATGGTTCAAAGATCTGGATATTAAACAAGCAACTTCACAATTGCTTGAAAAAGAAGTAGGATCAACATTATATGACATAGGGGTCAGCATCTCCTTCCTTCATAAGACTCCCATGGCACAAGGATTAAAGTCAACATTAAATGAATGGATGCAATTAACCAAAAAAGTTTTGCACAGCTAAAGATTTAGTCAAGAGTGTCAAGAGAGAACCTATGGAATGGGAGAAAATCTTTGCCTGCTACACCACGGATTAGAGGGCTAATACCCACAATATACAAAGAACTAAATAAACTGAATACGAAAATCACAAATATTCCAATCAATAAATGGGCTATGGAACTAAAAAGAAATTTCTCAGTGGAGGAAGTCCAAAAATCCCATAAATATATGATAAAATGCTCTATATCACTAACAATAAGAAAAATGCAAATCCAAACTTCACTGAGATTCCACCTCACTGAAGTCAGAGTAGCAAAAATGAAGAATATGAACAATGACAGATGCTGGAGAAGCTGTGGGAAAAGACAAATACTATCACATTGTTGGTGGGACTGCAAACTGGCACAACCACGCTGGAAATCAGTGTGGAGACTCCTCAAAAAGTTAGGGCTGGAAACACCTTATGACCCAGAGATCCCACTCCTGGGTATTTTCCCAAATGAGTTAGAATCAGCATATTATAGAGATACAGCTTCATCAATTTTAACAGTAGCTCAAATTAGTATAGCTAAATTATGGAACCTACCCTGATGTCCCTCACTGGATGAGTGAATTCAAAAACTTTGTTACACATATACAATGGACTACTATTTGGCTATTAGAGAAAATGATATGATGGCATTTGCAGGCAAATGGATGGAGATGGAAAAAATTATGCTAAGTGAATTCAGAGACTCAAGGGCTGAATGTTTTCTCTCATTTGTGGAAGCTAGAATACAACTGGATACAGTATGATACATGAATTAGCTAATAATAACCTCAACATGTATGCATTTTTACACAAATTTTGAACCCCAGCACCACGTACACAACAAAGTGTAGAAGCAATGAAAGTCTCATGAAAAACTAAAAAGTGAGTTTTTCTCTCTCTCTCACAATCCATGTCTTTTTTTTTAAATCACTCAAATAAGAAAGGAAGAAGTGAAATTATCACTTTTTTCTCCACCAAAAAACTATTAGAAATAATAATTTTGTATGCTGATACAAAATCAGCATACAAAAATCATTATGTTTCTCTACGCTAATAGTGAACTACATGAGAAAGAACTCAAGAACACAACTGGTAGCAATTAGAAAACTTTAAATATCTATAAATAAATTATACCAATGAAGTGAAAGACCTGCATACCAAACACTGCAGAAACACTGATGGAAGAAACTGAGGAAGAAATAAGTGAAAAGATAAAATTAATATTGTTGAAATGTCTATACTACCCAAAGTGAGCTGCAGATTCAAAGCAATTCCTATCAAAATTCAAATGTTAATTTTCATAGAAATAGAATAAATAATCCTGAAATTTTCATGGAATTATAAAAATCTCCAATAGCTAAGGCAGTCATAATCAAAACAAATAAATAAAAAATCAAACCTGCAAATTTTGCTGTATCTGACTCAAACAGAATACAGAGATTAAATATGAGCCCCCAGATGTATGGTGAATTGATTTTCAACAAAAATGCCAAGAATACACAAATGGAAGGTACAGTCTCTCCAATAAATAGTATGGGAAATACTGGTTATCCACAGAGAATAATGGGCTCTCATCGCACATAACCAACTCAAAATGGGGTAAATACTTAATGTGAGAAAAGAAATTGTAAAAGTACTAGAAAAGTGGGAAATCTGCACAAGATGGTGTGGACACTGTTATTATTATTATTAATTATTATTATTAGTAGTAGTAGTAGTACTAGTAGTAGTAGTAGTAGTAGTAGTAGTAGTAGTAGTAGAATATGACCTCAAAAGCATAAGCAAGAAAATGGAAAAAATATTAAACTAAAAACTTCTGCACAACAAGGAATCAATAAACACAAAGAAGAGACAACATATGGAATGAGAAAATATTTGCAAACCATATATATCTGATAAGGGGATGATAGCTAAATAAACAAGGAACTCTATAATAAAAAAACAAACGACCCTTTTAAAAAATAGGCAAAAGACAAGAATAGACTCCTCTCAAAAGATTACCTAGAAATAGCCAACAAGTAAATGAAAAATCCCCAACTTTATGACTCATCATAAAAATGAAACCACAATAAGCTAACAAACTCACCTCATTAGAATGGAAATTATCAAACAAAAGAAAGAGAATAAGTGCCTGCAAAAATGTGAAAAAAATGAACATCGCACACTGTTGGAAGTGTAAGTTAGTACAATTATTGAAAACATTATATTGGTTCCTAAAAACTTAAAAGTAGAATTAGTATATGAGCCAACATTCTCATTTCTGGGTATAGAAAATAAAATAAAATCTATATACAGAAGAGATATCTGCATTAACAAGTTTATTACAGCAATTAGTCATAATTGGCAAAATATGGTAAGTGTCTATCAATGGATGAATATATATGATGGAATATTATTCAGCCATTAAAAAGAAGGGAAAACTGTCATTTGCAACAGAGATAAATCCAGAGACCATTACATGAAGTGGAATAATCCAGATAGAGAATACTGCATGATCTCACCCACGTATGGTGGTTGCCAAAAGTTGACATTTTGGGAATAGGGCTGAGTGGGGCATTGCAACATATTGGTTTAAGGATACAAATTACAGTAAGATTCACGGAATAAGTTCAAGGAATGAATTCTACATCATAGTGACAATATACCATATACTTGAAAAAAGTTGAGTGGATGTTAAATGCTCTAACTACCAAAATTATATATATATATATATATATATATATAATACTATTATATAAATTATATAAATATTATATATAAATATATACACACATACACATACACATACATATATATGCATACATACATATATACATGCATACATAAACATACATATATATGCTAATGTATATGTTAATTATCTAAATTTAATCATTCCATGGTGTATACATACATACAAATATCATGTTGGACACAAGAACTATAATTCTGACAATTTTAAAAACAAGAAGATTTCAAAATACAATTAAGGTCAGATATGAAACATTTTATTCAGAATGTACTAAGAGAAAATTTAGAAATTATAAATATTTTCTTGTAGAAGAATTATTGTGAAAGGTTTTAAATGCTGATATATAATGTATACAGAAATCATTATTTTATGAAAGTTCTAAAACCATGTATTAAGAAAAAGATATAATTATGAAATGATTATATTCTACTTATGTGCTTTTACAATTTATGAGAATACATAATGCACAAAAAGGAAATAAAGGGAAAATAAATACATTAAAATATTAACTGATTTTTGCCTTGAGAATTTTATCTAAGCTACTGCTTAAACCAAATACAACCTTCCTTATTTTATTAAAACATTAGGTAAGCACATATGAAATTATAAGTTGCACAAGTCAACTTAATTTCAAAAACCCATCCTGTTGGAATACTATGTCATTTCTACTGCCCCAGTAGAATTAACCCTGACCTTAAACTTCAGTGCATTAATTTATATACTAAATGTTGTCAATACGACATATTTTTTAACCTGCAGATCAGTGACAGGTTTACTTCAAAATCACTGTGACAGGTTTATTTCAAAATCACAGTGATAGGTTTATAAAAGTCACTGATGAATACAAATAATTTTCCTATGCACTATTTTTTACCATTTAAAGGAACTTTTAGGGTTTTAAGTTCATTTAGTCTTGTGCTTTCCTAATTAAACAACTCCAAACTCACATTTCACCATTTATGTTGTGTGGCTCCAAAATTTACCCTAGTTGTACAAATTATGAACCACCCTTGTGCCACTGTTGTGCCACCAGTACAGTTGGCAATGGAGTTCCCTTCTTGCCTCTCTGGACACAATGACCAATTAAACTTAAGGGATTCTGGAATCCCTAGGGATAGAGGACAGCACTGTGTGCAAAGAAGGTCCTTAAGAAATATAGATTGATTTTATTTAAATGCATAATTTTCTCTCATCAATGTTGTTGATATCTATAAAGTGAGTTTTTATTGTAGGAGTCTACTTGGTCCCTGGTGTGAAGAGCCTACGTCAGTCAAAAATGCTTCCATGATTGAAGATAATATTTATAATTTACTTTCATTTTATCATAGGACTTTTATTATGTTTTTATTGACTTGTGGGCAAAAGGTCACAAGGCAGAAAGTTTAAAAAAATCATTGAGTTTGTCAACCCATGTTCAAACAAAATGGCCTTCCTGACATGGCACAAAGAAAAATGTAGACATTTCTCTATCACTTGAAAAAGCGTGAGTGGTGTCCACTAGAGAAAATTATGTTACCATGAGTGGAAAGTGTCCCTCAAAGTCATCTCATCCATATCTTGTAATATATTTAATAATCAGAGTGTCCGATTTGTTTCCTAGAAACCAATTCTTGTTTATCTTTGCATTCTTTGGAATGAAACTGATTCAAAATGACCTCTTTATATCTCCATGCAGTTAGTGGGATGTCTAAATTTATGTAGGAATTGAAGAAAGTCTAATCTTATATTTTTCAATTGAAAGTAGTTTGCTGTTATTTACAGGAAATAATGCATATCTATAGCTAAA
>PVKS010030745.1:0-24107 GCA_004027875.1 Aplodontia rufa
TCTTTGAGAAGCCAGGCAGGGGGGAGCATGGTGGCCTGAGTTAGCAGCCCTGGTGCTTCCTGTCCCCTTCGCCGGTGACTAAGGACTCAAGTGCCACCAACTTCCCTTCTTAGAACGGGGACAGCAGCTCTTGCGTTGATGAAGCTCCTGCTCCTCAGCTCAGCGCAGCGCTGTCAACGGCTGTTCCCAAGGGCACTCATTGCAGGGCTTCCTGCCTCAGCACGTAGTAGGTGCTCAGTAAAAGGAAGTGATTCTCAGCTCCGCTATGGTTTGAAACGCGACCCCTGAACTCCTGTGTTTGTGGGGCTTGGAAGTGGGAGCCCCAGGAGGGCGTCAGTGGTGTCATAAGAGGAAGAGAGACCGAGCCACGCTTGCTGTGCCTTCCCAGGTGGCACCGTGAGCCCTGCCATGATGCACCGTAGGCCCTCACAGAGGCCCAGTGGAGGCCAGCACCAACCTTTGCACTTCCCAGCCTTTTTCTTTAAAAACGTCCTGGTCTTGGTGATTTTGTTATAGCAACAGCAAACGGACTCAGCCAGCATCCACAGCGTGTCTACCAAGCACCTGCGCCAGGTGCTGCACCAGGTTCGGGTTCAGAGGCCATCAGATGGAGCAATACTCTGAGAATCTCCAGGGAGGAGACGCACACACGAAAGTTGTTCCAAATGATGTGGAAAACAGCCATGAAATCGGGCAGCTGAGCCGCTGGACACAGGTGTCTCAACCTCTCTGTTTTCTTGTCTGCATCACAGGAATTACATGGCCAGCCTGTGCTGGATGTGTTAAGGGCTTTGCGTCTTTGCTTTATCAGTCTCCAACGACCCTATGAGGTGACTGCTGCTTTTACCTTCATTTTACAGATGAGGAAAGTGAGGCACAGAGAGGGTTAGTGACTTGCCCAAGGTCACACAGCCAGGGAACGGCAAAAAGAATCAGCAGAGCGGGAGGGTACTGGTGCCAAAAGAGGAGTCAGCCAGGGGGTGCCGTCAAAGGGAGAGCTTTGAGACGGACCTCGATTCCCGAGATAGCCCCCCTTCCTGCTCTTCAATGCCCTCCCCACTCTCCCCTCCTCCTCCGGGGAGCCAGCTCAGTGCTGGGCACTGCAGGGCATGGTAGGTGCGGCCAGCCCTGGGGGGTTGGACCCGGCCATGGCGGGGAGAGGGGTCACGGATCGTGGATTGGGCGAGGGCAGGGGAAGGGGCGGATCCAGATGGGGGCGACTGAGAAACCCGGGTGGGCTGGGTGCAGAGAGCAGGCGCCCCCTGTGCCCCACCTTCCGGCCTGATCCAGGACAGATGGGTGCTCAGGTTGGTGCCAGCCGGAGAAGACAGGAAAGGCGCCCTGGGGCGAGGGCTGGCACGGAGGCCGGGAGACCGCAGGCTGTGCCAAGGCCACGGCCTCTCCTGGGAGCTCCTGCCCAGATGTCCCGGGGCTGGCGTGGGTGAGGCAGCTGGGCCAGGCCTTGGCTCAGAGGCCCGCAGCTCATTTTCAGTCGGGCCCTGTCCCCAGCACACAAGCAGAGTTAATTAAACACAGCCTCCTTCAGCAGGGAGGTGAAGAGCAGCCTCCTGATGGAACAGTTAGTGTTTACCGCCCGGCCTCTGCTCCTCTCTCCCTTCAGTATCTCAGTCTTGGAACCGGCTCTGCCCGCTGCCCATAAATCAGCATTAAGAAGCTGGGAGGAAAGGAGGAGAGAAGGGACACCCGAGTATCCCTCCCTGGGACAGGGAGACAACACCAGCCACAAAGCTGGAGAGCCCTTGTTCAGGGGTAGAGGGTCGGTCGCTGAGCTCGGGGCACAGGTGTCTCAACCTCTCTGTTTCCTCGTCTGCATCGCAGGAATTACATGGCCTCCCTCAGAAAGCTCGTCAAGATCAAATGATAACGTTCCCAAAACAAAACAAAACAACATGCCCAGAACTTTCCTGTCTTCCAAGGAAGTTAGGACTTCTGAAGCCAGCAGAGTCCCAGGCGTGGTGGTGCACAACTAATCCCAGGGGCTCAGGAGGCTTAGGCAGGAGGACTGCAGATCAAAGCCGGCCTCAGCAACTTGGTGGGGCCCTAAGCACCTAGTGAGACTCTGTCTCAAAATAAGAAATAAAAAAGGGCTGGGGACGTGGCTCAGTGGTTAAAAATCCCTGGGTTCAATCCCAGGAATAAAAAAATTTAAAGAGTGGAGCCGAAAGGGCCTTTGCTTTGCTGTGTGACATCAGACTGGTCGCTTGGCTTCTCTGGGCCTCTGCGGGAAGGCTGTTGAACGCGTTTCTGGAGAGCTGGGTGAGGGCTCAGAGGCTCACGCTCTGGCTGGAGGACCGGCTCTTCCGTTTCGCGAGGCTGTTCTTGGGGACCGAGCCTGCAGTCCGCATGGTGGTGGCTGCGGGGAGGGGAGCCTGGGCTCTTGGTGTCTGAGCTGGAGAAGGGCGGGGTCCTCTCTGCGGCCTCAGCTGCACAGTTTGAAACGGAGGGGCACAGCCTCCGCGCAGGGTGGGGGGCGCAACCTCGCCCCCCATCCCTGGCTCTGCTCACCTCCCCCACCGCCCTGGTGACTCGTGGGTGAGTCCCCAGCAAGCCAGGAGCAGCTGTTTGTGGACCTCGCCCTGCTCCAGGAATGGGGACGGAAGACCAACTTGGAACTGCCGTTCTCCAGAGCAGAGGGGCAAACCCAGCAGTTGATTTAGAGCGAGCAGAGAGGTAGGGAGGCCGGCACCTGAGAAGAGCTTCCGGGAACAGGAAGGCCCCGACTCACTCGCGGCGGTGCCAGCCCGGACGTTCTGACTGGGAAGTTCACTTTGGGATCTAACCCGAGTCCTTCCTGCTGCGAAAGGATCCCATCTCCTCCGATCCCAACAAGACGGTGACAGAGACTGTGACCCAGGAGTCAGTGTGGGAGATTTGAGGTCAGACTGGCAGATAATGAGATGAATTTCACAGTCGGACTCCTAAACAGCCCAGAGGGCAGCTCCCAAAGCAGATCGGCAGTTCCGGCCTCACGGCGACTACTGTGGAGGGGACCTTGGGATTCACCTGCAGCCTGGCTCTGACCCAGCCCTGACGCAGCAGCAAGAGCCTTGGGCAGCCCCTTCCCCTCTGGGAGCCTCGGTTTCCCCACCTGGATCAAGGCATTGGTACGATCTTGGAGTGTCCATGGCAGCCGGGGACTACATCCTGGGGCGGTGGCCCCTGCGCTTGAGGATGAGGGGCTTAGGATCTCAGCTCAGACCCTGCTTGGAGGCTGACCGGAGCTGCCGCTGGTCTGTGTGGGTTCACGTGTGGGGGGCATCAGCTCTGAGCCTGGCCGATCGTCACCTTCAGCTTTCCTCATGCTGGGCGCTGGGTGCCGTCGACCGGGAAGCGCGTCCCTCCCTGCTGTCTGCAGAGGGCCCGTCCTGTGGTCCCCAGGGTGCGAATTTGAACTTGAGTTTCCTCCCTGGGGGTGGCTCCCCGCTGGCAAATGACATAAGAGTCCTTCTTGCCAAGTTAACATCAGTGGAAGCAAAATCATCGTGTCCAGCAGGTTCAGAGCCCGTCCGCAGCACAGCCCAGAGAGGGTCAGCGAGTCACCTAGGGTCACACAGCACTCCAGCACTCTCAGCCTCTGGTTAAGAATCGGAGTGCCGGGTCACAGTCTGTCACCAGTGACACCATTAATCACCACCATCTGTGCTGTGTGAGCCATGCTGGCCCCAGGGTTATCCCTGGGAGGGTGACCTGCCACGTCACGTTGGCTCCCTGTGTCCACTGTGCCCTCGACCCACCCCGGCTCAGCTGCAGGCCTGTGGGGAATCCTCCTGGTGCCGCACGAGTCCGGTGGGTGCCCACAGTGGACATCAGCCAAGCGCTGTCATCGCCGGTGATGAGCCTGCCTCCCAGCCTCGGTGCCGGCCCCCATGTCCAGAGGCTCCGCGTCCCAGGTTCAGTCACAGCCATCGCTACCTTGGCAGAGTAGGCCACCAACAAAGTGTGCAGCGTTCAAACCCCGGGCCCAGGAGGCATCTGAGGGTGAAGGAAGGAGCAGGCGGGGTGCTGAGCGAAGCCCATTTCTCAGAAGGGCCTGAGCATCCGCCGATCCCGTACCCCGGCTCCTGCAGCCTCTCCCCGTGCAGTGAGGATAGCGGGGACTGGGGTCTGCGGTGCCTGAGCCTCTGTGCACCTGGATGGGTGGCTCTCAGGATGTGTCCTGTGGAGCTTGGTCCTGCAGAAAGGCCAGGGCTGAGGAGCGATCCTGTGTGCTCCCGGGGCTTTGGGAGGTAGCAGCCATGGCCCCTGCAGGGATCAAAGCCCCCTGCCCGCCTCCAGTTCCTGCCTTTTGTCTCTGGCCGTCTCCCCAAAATGATGGTTGATGGTCTGGGAGCCAGCAGGACTCTGCTGAGAGTGGGGCTGATGTGTCTCTTGCGGGCTTCTGAGCCAAACGGCCTCTCCCTGCGCCCCACGCCCACCCCTGGGCTGGGAGGTCCTCCCAGGTGAGAAGGCCGGGAGCTGCAGAGCAGCGTTCAGCGGGCGACACGAACAGCCCTTGATTCTCCCCCAAGCCCAGGCGGAGGCGCGGCACATGTTACAGACACAGCAAGGCTCCGATGACCTCTGCCCAGGGCACAGCGAGCCCAGCGGTGGGAATCCATTAACATGGCCATGGCTGTGAGTATCGGGAGCCACTAGGCAAACTCAGCATTCTGTGTGGTTTTTTTTTTTTTGTAGACCCACTCTCCCACGCACTTCCCACCCGTCAGGACCTGTGGCAGGTCACTCGTTGGCTGATCATCCTGGTCCAGACCCCCAGGAATAGGAGACTGTTTTCACAGTGAGAGTGAAGCTCGCTCTACAATAAGGAGGCAAGTACAGCGTAGCGGACACACATCCCGTGGGATCAGTATCAAGAATCACAGATTAGGGTCTGGAGCGCTGGCTCAGCGGTTATGGTGCTTGCCTGGCATGCGTGAGGACGTGGGTTCAAACCCCAGCTCCACATATACAACAAATTGTTGGAGCAACAAAAGCCATATGAAAAACTAAATAAAATTTATTCTCTTTCTCTCTTTCTCTCTTAAAAAGAAAAAGAATCATGTGTTATAGATAATGTGCTGTTCTCTGTGTGTGTGTGTGTGTGTGTGTGTGTGTTACTAGGATTGAACCCAGGGTGCTCCACTACTGAACTACACCCCCAGCCATTTTCTATTGTATTTTGAGACACAGTCTAACTAATTTGCAGAGGCTGTCCTCAAACTTGTGATCCTCCTGCCTCAGCCTCCGGAGTCTCTGGGATTACAGGCAGCATCACCACACCGGCTGAGCTGTACCTTGGTTTGACTGACAGCTCTGCAGGTTAGTCTACAACATAATCAACACAGCAAAATGTGCTAGGACGTATGATGGCCACTGTGTCACCAGGTGATAGGGATTCTTCCACTTTGTAATCTTATAGGACCCTGGTTATTGTTGATGGCGATGTAAGTGACCACCTGATCCTGTGAGCAGGGCTGTTAGTGAGGAGAGGTGCAGTGACTGCCTGTAGCCCTGGTGCCCTGCCTCCTTTCTCCAGAGCCCTGGGGCTGTGCTCTGTGTCCAGGAGAGGCCACCAGATGCGCTCCCAAGGGAGGGGACAGCTGCCAAGGGAGGGTACGGCTCCCATCAGACCACTTCCCAGGTCCTTCCCTTTTGTGCAGAGGGAGATTCCAGCCTGGGACGAGGGCCGCCCTCTCTGGCCTCCCACCCACTGCCCCCTCCAGTGCTGCCCCCTGGGTGCCATGACCACTGTGCCTGGAGCTATCTGGACCAGCCGGGCATTCGGCAGCTCCACCCTATCGGAAATGTGGGAAAGGAGCAAGTGACCTGCTTGGGGGCCAGGTAGGGTCTAGGAAACCTGCTCTGGAGGACCCCCACTCCCGACCTGAGCATGGACGGCGGCCACTGCCTTGGGGGCGGAAGCCTCCCTGGAGGCAGGGGACTGACAGCTCTGGCTGTCACCGTTCCCCACGGAAAACATGCCAGCCGGGATCCCACCCCTTCCATTCTGCCTTCCCTCCTGTTCCGCCGTCACCCATCCCTGCCTCCGTCCTTCCCTTCAGGTCCCACCATGCTCCTTCCTTCATCACCTCTGCACTGACTTCGGCCCACCCTCTCCTGCCCTGGCTTTCGATTCCGGGGACACTCGCGCCATCCCGTGCCACCATCTGCCTTGTGTTGCTCCGTGCGTCTGCCTGTCGGTCATCTGGCAGCCACGTGAGGACGCGTCCTAATCGTCCCCTGCTCTGCTGGAGCGAAGGCGACAGGCAGGAATCCTGGCTTTCTTTACAGGCACCCTGAGTATTATCCAGGAGGCGCCAGGTACTTCTTTAAGGACTAGGGGGACTCGAGTGCTTCGGGCAGCTTTTCCACCGCTGTGACCAAAGCACCTGACAGGGACAATTAGGAGAGGAAAAGTTTCAGAGGCCTCAGTCCCGCAGCTGCGGGCGCAGATGAGGCAGGGAGGCCCGGGGGAGACTGTGGTGGCGGAAAGTGGCTCAGGGCTCGGCCACCAGGGCAGGGACTCAGCTCAGCTCAGCAACACCTGCCCCACAGGCCCGCAGCGCCCGGCTGACCCCGCAGCGCACTAAGGCACGGACCCGGCGAGCATCGGGGTCGCCTCCCACCCACACCGCGACAGCAGCGACAGGAGGCTCAAGTGCAGGACAGAGCTGGAGGCTTCGAGTTCCCGAAGCGGTGCGCCTTCGATGCCGCGGGCCACGCCTCCCTCCGTCCGCACCGGGTGCGGGGAGCCTGGGACCGTCCGGGACCCCTGAGGCTCCCCGTCACCCCTGGGGCACGGGAGCTGCGCGGCTGGCCTTCCGCCCCTGCTCCTGGCGTGTCCTCGTCACCCACTGTCCACCTGGCGCAGCTGCGCCCGCTGTGTGGGACTAGGAGCCAACTGCACCCTCGGAGAAGTCTCCCGGCTGGGACGAGATCGGACCCGTCCTCAGCCTGTCCTCCCCGTACTGAGGACGCTTCGCATGGCGAATCTGCTCAGCCCACGTCCTCTCTCAAGCAGCGGGAGCTCTGCGGGGCCAGAAGCCGGCGCTCCGCCTGGGTGGAGAGGAAGGCACGCGGGGACACCTTCGTGGACCACGGTGACGACAATGGCCGTCTACCAGGCGCGGGCAGTGTTCTCAGCGCGGCTGGAGCGCAGCGCACGAGGCCGCAGTAACTCACGAGGCAGGGACGCTCATTACCCTAACCACTGCTGCCGAAGGCTCGCCCGGGGCCAGGCGCTGAGCTCGGTGTCACCCTGCGGCCCTGGAGGAGGCGGGGCTTGGTGGAGGAAGGGAGGTCATGGGCCGTGTCCGGGAAGGAGCCTTGCAATGGGCCCCACCGCTCCTTCCCTCCGTCGCTGGCTTCCTCGCTGCCATGAGGTGCACAGGCCTCCCTGCCACGCGCTCCTTGACGTCCTGTGCTGCCACAGGCCCAACGCAGCAGGGCCAGGAGCTGAAGCCTCGGAAATCACAAGCCTGAAAGCTTCCCGCCTTGGCGTTGCTCAGCCTGGGTGCTGTCCGCGGCGGTAGACGCCAGATGTTGGCCATTTATCCCAGGTTGTGCGGCTAACAGACGGCGGAGCCAGGCGCACCTGGGCAAGTGACTCGAATTCGCAGACGGATCCCAGCTTCCCCGCTGCCCCCTGGGCTGTAGGACGACGTAAATCAAAGGACGCGCGAGGAGAAGGCTTTTGGGATTCTGTTCCCGTCAGAGCCGACGTCTCCACGGTCGGTGGCCCGGAGTTGCAGGGCCACAGGAGGGACCGGCCGGTGTCCCTCTGCGCAGTTTTGCTGTAGAAGGACAAGGACGGGCAGGGCAGACCGTGCCAGGTCGCCTCGTTTCCCCTCGGTTCTTTCCTTCTCTCCCTTGCCATGGCCTCCCAGGAAAAGACGCTTTCCCCTTGACTTTGAACTTGACCGGTGCACTTGCTTTGGTCAGCGAGGGGTGGGTAGAGCTGCTTGTGTCCTAGTCCCGAGACAAGATCTGAAAGTCAAGACGAGTTCCTGCCAACACCTTTGAGCTTCTGTTCTCCTCGGAGAGCCTGGGACCTGAAGTCCCAGAACACAGACACATGGAACAGACCCCTACTGAAACCCGAGAAGCCAGACCTCACTTAACCCAGCCAACTTGGCTGAACTGTGGCAGACTTGCAGGTCTGTGAGTATGAAGTTCCTGTTTGGTGCTCAGAGCCACTCTGGGGATATTTGTTACGCAGTATTAGCTGAGTGAAACCTGACTGATACATAGATGGAGGCCCAGAACAGAACGAGTGTGGCATCCTTGTTGAATTGTATCCTCCCCCATCACGCAACTTGAAAAAACGTGTTAGCAGAGATGCTTGAGCAGATGGGTAGCGCTGGGGTTTTCCTTCCTCCCGACCCTTGTGATTCATCATCTCAGGGAGGAGGGCTTTGACTGACCAGGCTGTATAAGGCTCTTCTTTGTCCTTGTTATTACAGCAGATGAAGCTACATCTCCACTGTTGACAGTCACGCCGGCTGCAGAAGTGCCTGTTGTAGAAGAGAGGGACTGAGAGGGCAGGGCTGTCCCCTTCGTCACCTAAGTGTATTTGATCTGGAACTAGGACCTCTGTGCTAGATCTGGGGCATGGAAGAGTCTGGTTGGGGCTGCAGTAACACTCAGCAACAAGGGAGACGTCTGGGTAGGAAGGACAATGTGTCCTCTGCCTTCTGCTCCAGAGTCCTTCCGGTGGCGGTATGTGGTGCCCACTGTGTCGAGAGGGAGGTGGAAATGGTGGGGAGGAACTTGGAGAGTGCCTGGGACTTGGGAGCCTATCTGACCTCCATGAAGGTCTCTTTCTGACTCAGGTTAGGTGTGGGCACCGGGCTCCCTCAATAGAGCACACTCCAAGGCCTTCGCTCTCAACACCTGACCCTGGGACCCTGCGGCTGTGGCTCAGTGGCAGATGGGTCCCATGGTTCCGCCTTAACCTGCACTGCAACACTGGGCTCTGCGGCTGTGAGCTGCGTCCACCGCCTTTGTGATTTAAAACAACTCAGTAGTTCTGCTTCGCCTTGGGGATGGGAGGCTGAGATCAGACCCTGGCTGATGCTGGCTGGCAGGGCAGGGTCCTGCTGGAGGCTCTAGGAGAATCCACCTCCCAGCCATCGCCAGCTTCTAGAGGCTGCCCCAGTCCTGAACTCTCAGCCCCTTGCTCCCATCATTCTGGTCTCTTGTCCCCATCCTGCGTCTCCTGCCACTGCCTCTGGCCTCCCTCTTATAAAGACTCTCGAGAGGACGCTGGGCTCACCCAGAGAAACCGGGATAACCATCTCATGTCAGGATCTGTGAAGAGCCTTTGACATTATTCTGCCAGACAAAGACCCTGGCGTCCCCTTCCTGGTAGGGAGCACAGGTCTTATTGCTTGCCATTCCCCCTTTACGGTTGGGAAACTGAGGCCCGGAGATTGTGAACTCAGGTCCAGAACCCCCAATTTCGACTCTTACCAATTAAACCGCGTTTGGTGTGTGCCCAGCGTCGTTCTGAGAACCTTCTCGTATGTTATACACTGTTATTCCTGCAGTGTTCCAGGGCAAACCTAGGCTTAGGGATTGGGGAGCGCACTGCGCGCCTGCAGCATTGGGCACTGGAGCTGGGTTTCAGCCAGGCCCTCTGATAGGACCGTGCGCGGCCCCTCTGGAATCCCGCTCCCTCCCGCGCACCCAGCAAACCTTGGCTGCTAGCAGCCTGCAGCTGTCCCCGACTGACACAGGTGCACCATGCTGGCCCCTCTCCTCAAGGCGGGAAGACCGGGAAGACCGGGAAGACCGTGTGGTCTCATTCACACCCCGAGCTCCCCGAGGGCTCAGGCTGGGGCTGGGGTCCTCCCTCGTCCCCTGGTCCCCTGGCCACTCCCTCCTGGGTTTCTCCAGAGCACTCCTTCAATGACGCTTCTGCCTCCCGCCCTTCTCATGGGGACCCCTCACCTAAGACAAGGCTTCGTGAGGCGTTTGGGTCACAACCCACAGGAGTGATACGAGTGACAGGTCGATCATGGGCCGTGAGCTCATGCGGGTGTGGGGATGGGTCAAGCAGGGGACAGCAGCAGTCACTTCTGTGTCTGGGGCTGACCCCCAGGGCAGCTGGGTGGGCTATGGGGAAAGGTGTGAAGTGGAGAAGGCAGTGCACCCTGCAAGGCCCCAGGGAGCCCCAGAGGAACTACAGCTTGTCTCTCTCTTCCGTCCCCAAGCTCCCCGCTCGCGTCAGAGTTCCGTCCTTTTTATTTTTAGTACCAGGGATTGGACCCGGGGTGCTTAACCACTGAGCAGCACCCCCAGCCCCTCTTATTTTATTTGTTTTGTTTTGTGTTTTGAGACAGGGTCTTGCTAAGTTGCTTAGGGCCTCGCTAAGTTGCGGAGGCTGGCTTTGAACTTGTGATCCTCCTGCCTAGGCCTCCCTAGCCCTTGGGTTTACAGGTGTGCACCACTGCGCCAGGCTGGTGTGGTCCTCTGAGGATCTGGAGACACAGGAGGAGGAGGTGTGGCAGTTCCTGGGACTACTGCAGCCCAGCTCCAACCAAGAAGGCCTGGAGATCAGTGACCACGGGCCGGCTCAACACCGGGGCACAACCCTCCCATTACCTCCAATGCACACGTGCTTCTGCTTGGCTTCATTCCAGCCTCTCAAATCCAAGTGAGCTTTTCTACGGCCACCTCAACTCAGAACCGTGAAAAGGGAAGCTCCCACCCCAACTCTGGGAAATGTAGTTCCAGCTTCGTTAAGTGGACCAATGCAAAACCAGGACAGATGTCCTGGCATCTGCCTGGTACGGAGCACATGCGTTTTTACCACGTTTACCTCCCAAATTACGACCACTGCAGGGCTGGGGCGGTGGCTCAGAAGTTACAGCGCTTGCCTGGCATGCACAAGGACCTGGGTTCAGACCCTAGCACCACGCACCCTACAAAGTGTCAGAGAAATAAAGGCCAAATGAATAAATAAATAAAATTGGTTCTCTCTTTCTCTCTTCCTAATGTAACACAACCATCTGTTGCAAGACCAAAAACACACGACGCTTCTGTTTAGCAAACGACCATACCAAGGTCGTTTGTCCATCTTTGGGGATCTCACGTCTTTCCTTGTTGAGTCAAACTCCTTCTTAGCTATTTTATTACTTAAATACTGGATTATACGTTTACCTACAAGACTCAGATGGGAGGGAAATGGGGTGGGGAGTCAGTTAATACTCGCAAATTTTCCTATCAAATTAGGAAAAACACAATTATAATCCCCTCTTTTCTTCAACTGGCCCCGTGGCCACGCGGGTATTTATAATGTCCTTCTGCTACTCGTTTCATTTACCATGTGCCTACTGTGGGTCCTTTTCTGACAGGGCAGCTCAACCCTTCCTTGTCTAAGAGCCTGGGCTGTTGACTGCCAGCCTGGGGGCCGGTCGCGATTCACTGACTGTCACAGGACGTGGGAAGGCGGTTGCCTCAGGGATCCAGCGTTTAAAGCACCTTCCTGTTCATGGCCACTGTGTAGTAGCAACGTCCATTTCCCTTCGATATTTAGAGTTGATCGCCGTGGCCAGCAAGGAGACCCCATCTATGCCCATTGATTCCCTGGCACAGGGAGCCCAAGCTGCCAGGTAGCAGCCTCTGCTCCAGAGCTACAGGACCTTTACAGGTCTCCTGGTGGCCTGGTGGGAGCACCCCTGAATTAGGACCCCGTGACCTAAGTGCTTAAAGTCACAGGGACACACACGAGTGGATCGCGTGGAGAGAGGAGCCATGCCCGTCCCCAGCCTTGGTTTCCCTGGCCTGGCTGTCCTGGGCGAGGGGTGAACCAAGCTGTGTGTCGGCTGCTGACGGCACCTGGTGGGGACGGCACCATCTCTGCAGTGCACCCTTCAATCCTTGATGGGGACAGGGAAGTCAGAGCACAGCCAGGTGAGGGCTGGGCCAGCAATGAGGGCAAAACCTGTGGCCCTGCTGGTGCCCAGTGTCAGCCTCCGCCCTGGGCACCTGGGCATTTGGCAGCGACTACAGCCAATTCAGCCGTGGAGAGCAAAACCCACGCTTAGGGGTCAGTGCCCGACCCCACCCCCCCAAACTGCCCACCCTGTCCACATGGGCATCTGGGACGCACTGCCCACCCTGCCCACGAGGGCGTCTGGGACGCACTGCCCCCCATGCCCACGAGGGCGTCTGGGACACACTGCCCACCCTGCCCACGAGGGCGTCTAGGGAAAGCTGGGGTGACGTCTGTAAGTGATTGTTTTGCTCCACAGTTCTTCAGGTCCTCCTCAACTGAGGACGCCCCTCAGTGCTTGCCTGGTCCCCGATGCCACCTGCATTTCTTTGGCGGTGCACAGCCTTCCCAACTTCTTTGTTCTGGGGGCTGAGTGAGGGGCCACCTATTCCTCGAGGCCTGGCCTGGCTCGGGAGCCCACATAAATGACCCGACCCTTGGGTCATCCAAATGCCGCTGGGGACGGGACTGTGCCAGTGCTGGCGTCTGCACCCGACCTCGAGGGCACCCAGCAAAAGTGTCCCCTTCACCCGTGGGCCCCGCAGCTCCTTCTGTACTCTGTGCCCCAGGAAAGAGTAGGTGCTGGCAAACTAGGCTCAGGCTGGGTTCACGCACGCACTGCACAGACTCCACGGGCCCTTCCGGAGTCACCTGGGAGGCGACAGCTTCCTTCCGACGGATCAGAGTGTAACAAATGGCTGTGATGAAGGCCACGCGATGTGGAAGGGGGAAGCAGGGGTGAAGGACGAGAGGGCGACTTGCGGAGTTGGAAGGCGCCCGGAGAAGAGGCCGGACAGAGCAAGGACTCCAAGGAGGCCAGAGGGGCAGCCCAAGGGCATCTGGGAGGAACAGGAAGCAACCAGTGCAAAGGCCCTGGGGGAGGGACGCTGCGGGTTCCAGGAGCAGCCAGGCAGTCACCGTGGCTGGATCAGATGAAGAAGCGGGAAAAACATGGGGAGGAGGTTGGAGAAACAGGCGGCAGACGCAGACACCACCTCAACTGTGGTGAGGACGCGGCCTTTGCTCTCAAGATGGGGAAGCACCACAAAGCGAGAGCCCCTGCTTCCAACTGCAGGCATCAGACTGCCGGGGGCCAAGCAGGAGCCGTCACAGAAGCCAGGGGACAGATGGTGGGGAAGCTTACAGGGGAGAGACCTTCAGCTTCAAGACTACATTGTGAAGGTAGCGCCTGTAGAATGTGCCTTGGGGTGGATGTGGAGGTTGAGGAAGAGAGGGCCCAATCCACTAGATGGTAGATGTGCAGCAGAACTTCCCGACTGGCTTTGATACTCGTTGGCTGGGATACCTTGGGCAAGTTCACTATTTAACATTTCTGGGCCTCAGTTTGCAACTATAAATTTGAGAGAACAAGAGTCCCAACTTTAGAAGGTTATTATGAAGACAGAGCCATGTGGCGCATGGTAGTGTCTTGGTAAACGTGGTGATGATGCTGTCTCTGCTCACTTTCCCGCTGCAGTAGCAGAGGACAGAGCCCAAGTGTGCGCTGCCCAGCCTGCCACCCCTGTTCTTGGTCAGATAACCCCTTGTTAGAGCCTCGGCCCAACGTGGAAGCAGAGTCCACCAGGACGGCAGGTGTGCGGTGGCCGACTTTGCCATCCCACCCGGGCCCTCAGCTCAGTGTGGTGCCTGTTCTGGGAGAGGCACCAGGGACAGCAGCCCCTTCCCTCCCGAGGGAGCTGTGGCAGAATTACACGGCGGAGTGGAGGGATTAATAGCTGATGGAGTGCATGGCCCTGGAGACTGAGATCCTGATCTGCTGCAGCTCAGACGCGCGGCCACCCGTCCCTGCCTCCCGTCAGCGTCCAAGATGAGCCAGCAGATGCTCCATCCTGGGAAGTGTCCAGCTGTGCCCCTGCTGGCTGTGTGTCCTGGGGCAGGTCATCCAGCCTCTCTGAGCCTGTTCCCTCGTCTATAAAAGGGGTTGTTTTGAGGGCGGAGAGGATGCTGCTTCCCCAGGGTGGAAACTCATCCTCTGGAGGGTGTAGCAGCTTTGTCTGACTGGGTCAGGGGCTCAGGAAATGTTTGTTGAGTGAATGTAAGAGCGCAGAGCCTGCGCAGCGTGGGTGCCGGGGAATAGCTCTGTTGCTACGAGGTGGGTCTATTCAGGAGCCTTCCTCTGGCCGGCCTGTGGGAGCTGCCATAAGTTTCAGGACGTGGTGGGGCTTTTCCAGCTGTGGGCAGGAAGGAAAGTGCGGCCACATTGGAGGATGAGGCTTGGAGATGCAGGTGAGGTTGGACTCCTGCTGGAAGGCAGTTAAGAGGGCCAGGGCTGTGGCAGCTGTGACCAGAAAGAGATACTGACAGCTGAGGAGGCAGAAAGATGGGCTGACAGCTAATAAACAGGACAGGGGACAGGCAGGCGGGCAGGCTGCGCAGTAAGCGAGGGCAGTGGGTCCTCAATGCCCGCCCAGCCTCTCCTCACCTTGGGGTGCCGGGGCCCTAGGGACGTGCTGAGGCTGTAGGGTCACATGTCCCGTGTCTGCCTTTTCGGGCAGGAGCTGATGATCATGGTGAAAGGAGGCCTTGGCGCAGGGCTGTGGCCTGGTGAGGCTGGGCTGGAGGCAGGGACCTTGGATCTGAGTCTCCGCTGTCCTCTTTCTGTCCCCTTGACCTTGAGCAGGGACCCTTCCAGCCCTGTCCTTCAGCCTGTGGCAGAGGTCAGGAGCAACAGCCTGGAAATGCCTGGAGGCTGAGGTGCCAGCAGCTGCCAGGGCGTGGCCATGTGGGCACTTGTGTGACACCAGGCAGGGGAGCTGATGGCAAAGCAGCAAGGCCGTGAAGATGGCTGCTGGGGCGCGGGTAGGTGGGACGCGCAAGCAGGTGGGGCGCTTGGGCAGGGGGGACATGCGGGCAGGGGGGGCGCGGGGGCAGGGAGGACGCGCATACAGGTGGACCGCGCGGGCAGTGGGATGCGCGGGCAGGTGGGCTCAACCGTGAGCCTGGAGGTGCCAATGTCACACTCACAGGACTGCCCCAGGCCGCCTCACGGATGGGGTCACCGTTCCCTTGCATACCGTTAGGCAGGGCCAGGCCATGCCGTAGGGAGCAGGGCACAGAACACTGGCCCTGGATTGCAAGATCACCTGCGTAGCGGCCTTGAAGTTGGAGGCGGGACCAGCTGCATGATCTGCAGAACCGGTGCAGTGGAAACGGGGCCTCCGTCAAGCCGCGGGTGCCTGCCCTGGCGCGGAGCTCGGTCCTCCCCTACTGCCGTGGGGCAGGGCATGGCAGAGGCCCTGAGCGCTGCGCTGTGCCAGCCTCGGTTCTTCAGTCCCACCAGGTCCGCGCCGTTGGGCAGGTATTGAAACTCCTGCCTCCGTTTCCTCATCCGTGAAACCTGATCATAGCGGCACCACCTCCTCTTCCCTGGATGAATGGAGAGGCGTGGGGCGCAGGGCCAGCTGGAGCACTGGGCCAGCACCAGCGCTGTCCCTGCCTCTTCCCCGGATGTTAGCAGGCTCGCCTTTCCCAGGCTGGGGGCCCAGCGATGGCCAGGAGCTTACTTTTTCCCTAGAGGAGCTCATGGCCGTTCTTTAGGGGCAAAGATCTCACCTGCAGGCACTGGCTAGGAGCCCCCTCCTGAGTGCCAGGAGCCTGTCCCTCATGTCCTTCTCCTCTCTCCCAATCGGGGTGTCAGGACACACTTCCTTGTCTCACCTGAGTCTGAAGGCCTGGGCTGAAGCAGGGAGTCTCAGGGTAGTGGGGGCTAACAGGGTCCCTCCGGGACAGGTGTGAGTGGAGGAGGTTCTTGGTGGCCAGGAAGGCCCTCTGGGGGCTTCCTATGGCCAAGGCCCCACCTTTGTGCTTGGGATTTGGATCCAGCTTCACAGGTGAGATTTAGACTCGCAGAATAACCACGGATTTGCGTTTATTTTCTGAAAGACCGAGGAGCATTCTGTGGCAGGTGTTGCATGTGTGGATGCAGGGGGTGGAGCAGCCGTGGGCAGGAGGTTAGTGAGGAAGAGGGCAATCAGGGAAGGCTTCCTGGAGGAGCGCTCCTCCCTCCACAGGCAGACATGGGGCCATGGCAGCAGCTTCTCCGAGCGAGGATGGACAGGTGGACATGGGGAGGCCAGCTGGAATGAGGCAGAGGCTGGCAGACACTCCTCAGTCCTGTGGGCAGGCTGCTGTTGACTTTCATGGAAGGTGGTGGAAGGTCTTAGCAGGGTCCTAAGCAGGAAATGACTTGATTTGATTTGTGCGCTAACAGATCAATCTCTCCGGTTGCTGAGTGGGGAACGGAGGCTGGAACCAACGGTAGAGGCTGGCAGAACCTTTAGAGGGTGATCCCCATTACCCTGGCAGGGGAGAGAGGGGTGTAGACCAGGGTGGCGGGGGCTGAAGACCATGGGAGTGTTGGAGATTTTCTCTGGAGGATTTGGGGGGTGGGGTTCAGGAAGAATCTTACGTGACTCTTTGTGGGGCTGGGGCTGGCGGGGTGAGGGTGGAGGAGCAGGTGCAGCTCCCATCTGGAGCTCGTGGAGCCTGCGGAGTTAGTGAGGCACCTGGGGAAAGGGGGTGCTAGGGGGAGCCAGCAGGGTGGGGGAACCAGGGTGGGAGGGGGATCCAGGCTCAAGGGCAGACTCCTTCCCTCACTGCCTGACTCCACCTCATAGGCTCATCCAGGATTGATCGCTGCCACATTCCCACGTGACAATGCTCCGATCCCTCTGGAGGGACCCCAAGGGTGGAGTCAAGCAGCAGGCACAGGACGGTAGGAGCAGTCTGCAGGGTGCCTTCCTCAGGGCCCGTGGATCCTCAGGGCCTGGGTTCCCCTGTGTGGGCTTGGAGGGCCGTGCATCCTACATCTGAAATCAAGTGTTTCCTGGAGCCAGGGAGAGGAGAGGGGATGAAGAGAGTGAGGTAGGAGACAGAAGGGGGTGGGTGGGGTCAGAAGGACAGAGAGCTAGGCAGAGGTGGAGGAGGAGTGGGCACCAGTCACAGCAGGAGCGGAGGGACAGCCATGTGGGTGGGGACTGTGTGCTCAGGGTCCCAGGGGACACAGCTGGCATGGTGGGGGGCATGATTCGTGGGGGGGGGTTTAGACCTGGAGGTAGATCACCCAGTGGGAAGGGAGTCTCAGGGTGAAGTCCCCTGCTCCATCCTGGTGGCCGGTGCCTCCTGCGGCAGCTCTTTCCATGCTCCGGGAGCCCTGGAGAGGTGCTCTGAAGGTCAGCCTCTTGGGACATGGAGGTAGGGCATAGCAGGGCAGGGCGGGTCTGCAGGGGCAAACAACACGCAGCACAGAGGAGAGGTGACAGAAAGAGCTCCAAAGACAGTGGAGGAGGAAGCGGGAGGAGAGGCTGCTGGAGGCCAGGGGCATGGAGGCCGAGGTGCAGGAGGAGGGGCCCTGTGCTGCTTGGCCTTGGCTTTCCTGGAACCACAGGGCTGGGCCCTGGATAAAACCAGTAACGGGTCTGGTCACAGGGAGAGGCTGCCGGGGCTGCATGGCCTGGGGTCCCTTCAGAGGCACTTGTCCCCTACCTCTCATGGACATGTGACAGAACATAAATGAAAGCGATCTAGCGATCACAGGCCTCCCTGCCTTGTCTCCCCCGTCCTTCAGAAGCAGGGATGCTCTGGGGAGGGCCAGTCTCTCGCTTCCCGCGCTCCAGCTGGTGAGCAGGCCCCCACTGCCCGCTGGGTGAGTTAAACCTGGGGCTGGGCCCTCAAAGGCGAGGTGTCAGTGGCTGGGGTCCAGAGGGGCCCTGGGAGCCACCTGGCTGGTGAGGGGGTTGCGGAGGGTCCGAGTCCGGGGGAGCATGGGAAACGGAACCCACGTTATGGGGTGGTCGGGGACCAGGTTTCTAAACTCTGATGTGCCGGATGAAATGCTTCCCTGGTGACAGAGCTTTGACCTCTCCCTTTGAGGGTGCTCGGAAGACGGAAGGGCGCAGTCCACGTAGGCCAGCCTAGAACCTGCACAGCTTGACGAGCCGTTGGGCACCACCGGACCCTCGCTGGAGCAGCCCTGCCCTGGTGTCGGGGGTGAGGGGGACTAACGTTGGCACAGCGGAGTGGGTAAGCGTGGACTCCAGATCAGACCTCTCGGGCTTGAACCCTGGCTCTGCCTCTAACTTGCTGTGTGTCTTGACAGTCGCTTAACCTCTCTGTGCCTACTCACGGGGGTGTTGGGAGGACGAAAGAAAGCGCCTGCGTCAAGCATTCGGAAACGCGCTGGGCAGTGTGAGTGCTGATGAGCTGCCAGGACTCCGCGTTCCCAGTCAGCTCCCCCAAACCCCTGAGCCGGGTCCCATGAGGATTCAAGGGCCCAGGAGGGCAGGGCTCACCTACACCTTTTCCGCCCACATCTGCACCTTGCCGAAGCAGCGGTGTGGAGGAGTGAGAGCCCTTCGGGAGGCGCCCAGTAGTTCCCCGCTGCTGGGGTCCCTTCTCTTGGGCCGTCCAGTGGCACATTCTTTGACCTTGTGGTGGGCCAGCTGGGAGCAGGTCAGCCCTCCTTGGCCTCTCGCATGGTCAGATGTGCTGTGGGCCAGAGGGAGGTGGCCCTCGTTGGACCCGGAATCCTGACTCTTGGAGCTGGGGGACAAACGAGGGATTTCTCGCTTCATTTTCCAGGTGGGGCAGCCGAGGCCTGGAGATCTGAGATGGAAACTCAAGGCCACACAGCAGAGATTCCCCGAGCCTAGATTTCCAGAGTCACAGATCAGCACAGCTTCAGAGAGGTCTCCAGTCCCGGCCAGAAGCAGGAGAGCCCCAGCCAACCTGCCCTGACTCCCCCACGCCCGCTGTGCCTACAGCAGTATCTACACCTATTACTGTGTACCGGGCACTGCCCCAGCGCTGGACAGGGATTGCTCCATCATCTCTTAGGAGGTGGTTAATGACATTGTCCTCATCCACACCAGGGGAAACTGAGTCACAAGAGTACTTTGACCGAGGTCATCCTCCTAGGACACTGAAGTCCCTATTGGAACACAGGTCACAGGACTCCAGAATCCCAAGCGTTTCGAGGCTTATGGTGGCTTCGAGGATGGAGAGCCCCTGGCCCTGGAGCAGTTACCCACTTAGGGTCTAATTGCTTTTGGGTGTCATGGAATTCCTTTCAGAAGCATCTGAGTCTTCATTGCAGGGCCCCAGGGCCAGAAGGAAGCTCGATATGATGTGGTTTCATAAATTATGACACAGGGAAGTGAGATTCGTTCTTGGCCAAATCCTACGGCTGAGCAAAGATCACAGGAAGGCTCACAGAGGGGACTTCTGCCTGGTGACCGGCCTGGGACAGTGTCTGCTCTGCCTCTGCTGTGTGGGGAAACATGGCAGCCTCCCACCCTTCCCTGGGCCTTGGGGTCCCCAGCTGTAAAGGGGACATTGATTTGCGAAGCTTTCTCAGAGCCACTTCCAACTCTGATATTGGAGGACTTGGTGACCTCCTCCACGGGACGATGTTGGACGGCTCCTTAGGAGTTTCCTGCTGTTCTCAGGTGTCCTGTGAGCTTTCCCTCGGGGGCTGGACGGTTCCTCCTGAGGTCTCACTCAGAGCTGTTCTGCCCTGCTCTCCTGCTTCCGGGATCCTTGTGTCTCTCAGTGACAGATTCAGCACAAGCTTCCAGGCTCAGTTTTGCCATCGTGCACTGGGGCGTGCCCGGGCCTGTCAGGGATGCCATGGATAGCTTCATTATGTGGCTGCTGAGCTCGCCGAGCCGGGAGGGATGCTTCCTCCCGGCCTCCGCCTGAGCTGCAGGGAAGGAGGGGCCCCTGCATTCCCTCAAATCAGCTGAGCCACCTGCTCAGGGGGAGCCCTGGGTGCACCTCACCTGTGACCTGGGCGAGGTGACCAATTCCCTGGGGAACCCCAGGATCATCCTCTGCGGCTCAGCATCCAGAGGGCTCCAGACGCACCTCCCCCTGGCTGACTGAATCATTCTGAGCTCCTGCTGCGTGTGGACTCCAGGGTGGCACCAGGCCTCTTAGGAGCTGGTGGGATGGGCCTTGGCTCTTCCTGCCATTCAGCTGATGGCCCCAGGAGTCCCAGGGACAAATGCAGGCAGTGGGCACTGTCCGCGGTGCTGACCCGCTCCTGAGGGGCAGGAGCTCACCTTCCACATGGGTCCTCACAGCCCGCAGAGCCTCCCGCTCCTCCCACCACAAGCATTTCCCCCAGTGTGAAAGTCCAGCCCGCTCAGCTTGTCGGAACAGGCCTAGGGGACACGCTCAGGGTGACCAACCAAACGGAAGGTGCCGGCTCCTCCTGCCCCCATTTCCATGATGACGGAGCGTGGGGAGGACAGGATGGGAGCTTTCAAATGCACTAAGCAGACAGTGGGTCGACGCTCTCCTCCTGGTCTCTGCATGCTGCAGCCGGTTCCCCTTCTCAAAGCCGCGTTATCACAGACAGGATTGCTAGGGGACAGCTTGGAGGACACGCAGTTCACTTTTCTCATTGTACAGGTGAAGGCCTTGAGGCTCAGGGTGGCTAAGACGCTTGTCCGTGGCCAAAGAGCCAAAGATCAGAGACGCGACAGAGACCCAGGGGCCCTGAGCACAGCACCCGTCACTTGTGCAGGGCCACCCCTCAGGTTGCTTTCTCATGAGTGATCCAGTGGCCTCTGTTTCCCTAGGGCCTCCAGTGGAGGCAGGCACAGATGCTTTGTGAGTGGAGGTGTAAGGTCACCAAGTCTTCACAATTGTATTAGTCATGTGGTGTTCCATCCCGTGAGGTGTGAGGGGTGGTGGTGGCTTATCTGATGTCACCCACACAGTAGCCGACCGGATCTCCTGAGTTGATACTCAGCACTCTGAGCAGGTCCTGCTGTGGCTCCCCATTAGCCCCTGAGCAATCGTGAAGCTCCTAGGCCCTGGGAGGTGTTCCCCACGCTAGATTGGACCTGTTCCCTCACCGCCCGAGTCCCGCACTGGCGCCCCCTGCATTCGCAACCCCTGGGTGACCTGGGTCATGGCTGCACACCTAGAGTGGCCAGAGCTGTTGCTAGGTGGGCACAGCAGGTGCTCAGCCCACCCTTCTGCATCTGCTGCCCCAGATGCCCTTCTTCCTCCCAGAAGTCCTCCACCAGAAGTTGTGCCGTGGGCGCTCCTTCTGTAAATGCCTCCACGCGCCATCCTGGACACTGGGAACTGTGTCACTGCCTTCCTCCAGCTCCCTGATGAGTCCCTAAGCCACCAGCCAAGAGGACCTGTGGGAACCCAGTGCCACCGCTAGCTCTGAGAGGAGTAGCGCAGGCGTGATCGGTGTCTTAGATGGGAACAGTGAAGGGGAAGAGCTTGCCTGCGCCCCACGGCCAGCCTCCTGCAGCACCCACTTCCCTGACCCGCAGTCCGAGGGCACCACGCGGCACCCAGCCTGCTCCCGCCTGCTTGCCCTGTCTCACTCCAGGGCTGGCTTCCTGGACTGGCAGGCAGCCTTCAGGGAAGTCCTCTTCCGTGAAACAGGCGTGACCAAGCCCTCCCCACCTCCTGCGGAATAGCATGGGATAAAGAAGCAGCAGATGACCTCAAAGACCCAGCCCTGTCCTGCTGTCTAGTCCCCCGCCTGCAGGCCAGTCCCTGCCCTAGTGTTTTTGTTTGTTTTTGGTATTGGGAATCTAACCCACGGGTGTTTAACCTCTGAGCCACATCTCCAGCCCTTTTTAATTTTTTTGTTTTTACACAAGGTCTCACTAAGTTGCTGAGTCTGGCCTCGATCTTGCTGTCCTCCTGCCTCAGCCTCCTGAGTCACTAGGATTACAGGCATGCGCACCACACCTGACAGCTGAAGGGATCTTTCTAAGATGCCAGAGCCACCAGGTCTAGAATCCAGGCTCTTGATTGTGGCTTAGAAGCCTTCCCTGGTCCTCTCTTGTCTGAAATCTCATTTCCCATCCCTGTGGCTCCCTGTGTGCCAACCACAGTGCCTTTCCCTGCCTTCATGTGTCTCTCTCCCAATGCTCACCCACGGCTTTGACCATGCTGTCCCCCCACCACACAGGTCTTCACACCACCCCAGCCAGGAGGTCTGCCGTGGTCACCATGATGAGGCTGAGGTCCCCAGATGGCCGGCAGCAACCCACGCTGCTCGTCCCAGGTAGGAGCAGAGCCAGTTCCTTGTCTTTGGATCTGGACTGGCCTGTTCCACTTTCTTGGCCAATGGAATGCTGGGAGGTGACGTTCTGGGGCTCGCTAGGCCAGGAAACTTCTGGCTGGACTTCTCGACTGCTCCTACAGGGAGGCCAGCAGCCTCTTAGGAAAGTCTCACTGCCCTGGGATGGCCGTGCTGCAGGGACGGTCACTGTGGCCCCTGGGCAGACGGAGCTGCCCACTGCAGATCCAGCCATCCCAGCTGAGGCGTCAGAAGAAGTGTCCTGACACTCAGTTGCCGAGAGATGCAGCTGCGCGAGCTGAGCCCAGGCAACTCCCGGAGCCAGAGGCGCTAATGGCATATGTGTATACTCATGCCCCGGGTGGGGATGGTGGCTTACCCCATGGTAGCCGGCCACTGAACGGGGGCCTGGAGCCTCCCCACTCAGCCTCCATCATGTCCTCCCCAGCCAGAGACCACGCTTCTCAGCCTCCTGTGCAACTGCAGGTCAGGTGACCAAGCTCCTCTGATGGACTGTGTGCCAAAGGTGACACGTCCTCTGAGGCCTTCCATGCACACTGCCTTCCTCCCATGCTGCAGACCACAGAGATCGGGAGGTGGGGTCCTTCCGGTGCGGCCCACTGCAGTGATCAAGTGTAGGCGCCGGGAAGGTGGAGGGGCCTCTGGCTGGCTTGCAGACACCTGGCCGGGATGGGCGGTCAGTGACCCTTGGCCGTGAACGCTGGGCCGTTTTCTGCCTCCTCTGCATGGCATCTGCCCCCAGGCTCAGCCCGGTGTTGAACCTGAGATACCAGCGTTTCCTTTCTCCCAGAACCTCCCGGAGGCCGGGCCGAGTCCAGCTCCTGGTGCCCCCTGGGCCTCGGCCTGATTTTAACGACTGATGTTTCTTAGCTTTTTCCTCCGGGTGGGGAGGTTGGGCGGGCGCCAGCACCGTTCCAGGCAGGAGCTAAAAGGCTCGTTGATTTCTCTGATATCCTTTGAAAAGGCCCCGTCTCTGCAGACAGCTCCTCGCAGCTGTTAGGACTTCAAATTCCGTGTGCTTTGAGGGGGGCAGAGAAAAGATATGAAAGGCTTTTCGGCTGACACAAAGGAGGGGGAGAGTGGAATAAAAACGACAATGTGGTTAATACATAAAACGGTGAAGATTCCTGGCACTCGCCATATCATTAATCTGTCTAAAGTGGCTTTGATCTCTTCTGCTTTAATTAACTTGTAATTATAACATGATGATTTCTGCAGCAGGCAGAATGTGGGAGCTGGGCCCTGAAAGCGACTTCAGCCTCGGGAAAGACGGGAAAGCAGCCTGCGGCTTCCAGCTCCCTGCGATCTCGGCCCACAGCTGCACTCGCCCACCCCAGCTCCCCCGTCCCTGATGTCACCGGAAGGCAGCTTCGTGCTCCTGCAGCTGCCAGACCCCACGCAGCATCAGGGCCCTCGCGGGAACTTTTGTCTCAGGGTCAAGATGGGGGTGAACAGCAGGAGGGGTCCTGATGGCTTTGTGACAGCAGCAGCAGGCTGGGACCCTTAGTCCCACTTCCCAGATGTGGACACTGAGGTCCAGGCAGCTCAGGTCGCGGCCTCGGGTCCCCCGTTAGAGGGCATTGCACGCAGCTGATTGACCCGTGGGCCACAGCTCCTCGCCCGGGGCCGTGCGTCGGCCTCCTCAAGAGGGGACAGCATTTGGGTCCCTTGAGTCTGTTTTGCTTGATGGCATGTTGGGACAGGAGGCAGCAGGGGTCATTCCTGTGCCCTGGGAGGTGCTGCTGCTGCAAGCACTGCGCAGCCTGGCCCAGGAGTGACGAGGGCGGTGTCGCCGAGCTCCGAGACGTGACAGTGAAGCCACGCGCGGGTGGGACTGGGATTCGGCCTCCAGGTATGGGGTGGGGGAAGAGGGTCGTGTACTCAGCTCCCCTCACCCCCACGCCAGCCTGAGCTGCTCCTCTCTGCCTGGCCAACACATGGCTGGTGCTGGTGGAGCCAGCACAACCTCCCAAGCTCACGCCCCACATTGGAAAGCACCTCCCAAGCTCC
>PVKS010030746.1:0-25568 GCA_004027875.1 Aplodontia rufa
TACATATCGCTCGCACTCTCTCTCTCTACACACACACACACGCCATGGAGTTCTACTCAGCAATTAGAAACAATGATATTGCAGCCTTTGAAGGTAAATGGATGGCAATGGAAGAAATCATGCTGAGCAAAGTTAGCCAAACCCAGATAGTCAAGGGTCAAACATCTTCACTCATTTGTGGAGGCTGGAGCTAAGCCCAGGCCTGTGTGAAAGGAGGTCAGTGTCATGTATTAGACCCAGCAAAGCCGTAGCAACACACACAGATATGTGTTTGGGGCAGGGGAGAGTAGGTGGAGGTATCTGGTTCACCTCTGCATCCCAGAACTGAGCCCAACACCTGGCACCCACCAGGGATGCAAAGGATGGATAGGTGAATACGTGAGCTGTGGATCGGACACAGGCTGGCAGGATTCAGAGGGAGCGAGCAAACGGATGAGCACTCAAGAGGGGTGACTGGGCACAGGAGGAACAGCTGAGCATGATGCAGATGAACGCTAGGGAGCAAACCAAAAGGCAGAAGCATGAGAACAAGACCTGTTTCCTGGAGCCGCCCACTCTCCTATGCATCACCTTCAGGATGGGCTGAGACCTAAGGAGTCTCTACTCACAGGAAGCAAGCTGAGGCTCAGGGAACTTGTGGACATCAGTTGAGATCCCCCAGCCAGTGAGTGACAGGACAGGGTCCTCGAGGGCCAACTCTTGAGTCCATACCCCGTCCGTCCATCACAAGCCTCAGGTCGCCTGACCCCAGGACAGCTCCAGGGGGCCCACCCGGGTCTGTGTCCTGAGCTCAGAGCAGCCATCCAGCACTGTCAGGGAAAGGAGTGGCACTGTGAACACCTGGCTGTGCCCATGCGGAACCCAGAGCCGCTCACCACCAGCCTGAGAATGGCGGACAGGGTAGAAAGTGACAAATCAGCATCCGCTCCAGGTGCCCCGAGCACGGGACAACGCCAAGCCTGTGCCGATTCCTGCTGGATGGAAGATGTCACTTGTCCCTAATGGGGTGTCACACGAACGCTTGCCTAAGGAAAATGCTCGTTTCCTTGTTGTTGTTCTCAATTTTCCCCTCGTTTTACAGCCATCAAAAAAGACTCAGCAGAAAGGTGGATTCTACCTAGGGGTGGCATCCTCCTAATTTATTTTCTGCTTTCTCTTCTGGAGCAACCAAGAGCCATTCAAGAGGTGGGTGCGTAGCAGAAGATGGGGACCTGATCCTCGGGGCTCTGGGGCACAACCTCAGGACCCAGCATGAGAGAAGACTGCAGCCAGGACCACCAAGCTGCGGCACCGCTCCGCTCACCTGTGCTTAACAAACCCACGATCATCACGGGTAATAACGCTGAGCGCTTTGCGGTGCAGTGCGGAATGCACTAAGTGAACGTTTTATCTCCACCTGAGCCATAAAATCCTCCTAGGAGGTGGGCACAGATCTGCCAGCCCTGACCTGAGTGCTCTGAACCCTTCAACACTTTAAAATGAAAAGGTTTTTTTCAAAAGTCTGTGCAAACCTATTTGGTGCTAAGACTTGAGTTAAACCAATGAGATTTTGATATCTCCTTCTTAGTGTTAACATCCAGGATTTTGGCTACAAAAATATCAACACGCTTAATGCGGAGTGTTACCCCAGCCCTGCTGGGACTCATATGTCCCACATTGCCTTCCTTTAAAAAAAAAAAATCAAGAATTCAGAAATCCATTAACCCCTAGGACCTCAGGTAAGGGTTTGTGAACTTGTTTAATCTCTTTTATAGTAAAGAGACAAGCTCAGAGAAGTTAAGCAACTTACCTAAGGTTACACAGCTCAAAAGCAGCAGGCGAAGGTCTGGACAGAGGCTGGCCCTGAGCTGCTGGGATTAAGCCCTGGGCTTTGTTCACTTCAACGAACGCCCCTTCCAGCTGAGCACCAGGCCCAGCTTTTAGCTCAGAAGCTCAATCCCTTCTTGTTTCTAAACAGGAAGTCCTGCTGTGTCTTGTTAGGCAGTCAAAATGTAAGATAATCAAAGCATCCAGACCATAAGGAAAACGCTTTATCAAAGCAAATGCTGGGTATGAACCTGCGTTCCAAATGCAGCAGAGCACCAGTCATTAGGGACGACCTATCAACAGTTAGGAGCAGACTTAAGATCTTACGCCAAAAAGCACAAGACTTCTATCAGTTTGCTGCTGGTCAGCCGAGGCCAAAATATCACATTTCTCTCATGGCAATTACATCAGGCCCTGCAGCCAGACAAGCTGTGCTGAAACCCTGAGTCAGTCAATTCATAGTTGTATAACACTGGCAAGAAAGACAACCTCTGTGTCACTTATCAGGAACATGGAGGTAACAATGTTACCTCAGGAGTTGTCATAAGCATTCAATGAGCCCACACTCAAAGCACTTAGAATATAGCAAGTCCAATATTTGCTACTGCTGCATGTGTTACTCAGCTTTCCATTACTGTAATAAAATACCTGAGAACAGTCAACTTACAAATTGGAATGGTTTATTTTAACTCAAAGTTTCAAAGCTTTCAGTCCATGATCAGTTGACTCTGCAGCTTTGGGGACTGTGGTCAGGCAGCCTACTATGGCAGGGAAAAAATGGTAGAACAACTTGCTCACCTTATGGCATCTGGGAATCAAAGGGAGAGGGAAAGGAACTGAGGTCCCAATATTCCCTCCAAGAGCCCTGTCCCCAGTGACCTAACTTCCTCCACTAGGCCCCGCCTCCCAGTGCTGTCACAGGCTGGAAAACAAATCTTTAACATGTGGGTCTTCATAAGTGGATAGATAACAGATAAATGATGCAGGACAGACAGACGTCACTTCCTATTTTAACTTCTCTGAAATTGGGGCCCTCCTTGCCACTGATGTGTATCCCCCTTCCCCGTAGCAGGGATTGAACCCAGGTGCACTTAATCTCTGCGCCACATCCCCAGCACTTTTTATTTTTTTTATTTTGAGATAGAGTCTCACTAAATTACTTAGGGCCTTGCTAAGGCTGAGTCTGGCCTCACACTTGCAGTCCTCCTGCCTCAGCCTCCCAAGCTTCTGGGATTATAGGTGTACACCACCACACCCAGCCATTGGTGAGTAGCAGTTGTAAGGTACCGTTTCTGTTACTCTTCCCAGAAAGAGGCAACTCACCCAAGGGTGCCTAGGTTTGTAGAGTTGAAGGAATATGGGAAATATTTTTGGAATAATTGAATGCATTTTTTCTTTGGTCTTGAGAGAAGAAACTGAGACAGAGCCCATGACAGAATCAAGTTGTGCTCACATTTCTCTGCCTGGAGGTCACACTTCCCCACTCACAGGCAGAACTGAGACCAAAGCCAGACTGTATAGTGCTCCAGCTCCGAGGGAAGAGCTGTTCCATTTGCATTTCAAAACCCTGACAAACGACCACAGTCTCTGCCTTCCTAATTAGTTTTAGTCTGTGCCTCTTGTCACTGTCCAGAGAAAAGCAAGGATCTTAACCTTCAAAATGAGTAAGAGTCAAAGTGTGTCTGGAATCTCCTCGCTCAGCCCGAGACTGAGGGTTTTTTTTTTATTTTCAGTCCTCATAGAAGCAAGTCCCCACCCCTCGAGAAAACTAGTCTCAAAATTCAAAGTTTCCCCAAATCATATACCTGAGAAAAACGTTACCACAGATTTACCCGAAAAGGCAAACAAATAAAACCGTACGAATGAATCATAAATCAGATGCTTTTCCCCCTGAAAACCCTCCAACGCCTTCCTACTGTACTTGGAATGAAATACGATTTCGCTCCCATGGCTCTCTGAACTCTCCCAGTGTTTTTCTTTCCATGTCCGACCTCACAAGCCACACTGCAAACACACCAGTCTTTTTTTGACCCCCACAAACATACCGAACATATTCCTGCGTCTGGTATTTTGAATTTGCCATTCCTCCTCTCCGGGAAGATCACCCCCAGCCCCAGGGCTATCAGGCCCAGTTGTGCAGGTTGTTCACTGAGCAAGCTGGCCCCAGCATGGGGAACAGGTCTCTAATTCAGACAAAGGAACCTATGGGCTAGCAGCACACCTACCTCCCTAAGATGATTCTCTCCTTCTTAAAGCAACATCAACTGAGCACTTACTGTGAGTCAGGAACTGTCTAGGCCCTGAGATGACAGCCTTGGACAGACAGACATGACTGTTGCCTTTGGGAAGCTCACATATGGAGAGTTGCAATATTTATTTTGATTTGGAAACGGAAGTCATCCTTGAGAAGCCCTCAGCACAAACTGGCTTGGGTGGAAGGAAGGCAGGACATTCCACCTCTTGCAAAGCCTCAGGGCAGTGAACAGGGAGAATCCCTACAAAGTAATAAGGAAGGAGGGGAAGGGAGCTGGGTGGGGCTGGGTCAGCATTTGGGTTTTATTTTAACTGAGTTGTAAACATATTTGAGGTCCGAGGCAGGGAGGGAAAGATCCCTGCACATGAACTTCTTGCAGTGTTGGAAATGCCCTGTGTCTGCGAGTCAGGATCAGCAGCCACCTGCCACAGGTGGCCATCGAGCCTCTGAGATGAGGCTGGTGATTATCTAATACTGGCCGGAGGAGGAGTGGGGAAGACCCAGGCCAGGGCTCTTGCAAGGGAAGAGTAGGAGGTGGGGCAAGAACAGGAAAGAGAAGAATCAGCAAGGACACCTGACCTTTCTGGTTTCCCCACCTGAATGGGAGGAGGCACCACCTTGATGTGGGTGAGGCCTTTAGGGAATCAAGACCTGGGAAGGGAACCAAAGCTCCCCCAGAAAAGCACCGCTCCTCTCCAAGTCTTCACAAATGTCAGCTCAAACCTCCTCCAGGGACTGTCACAACCTCAATCACCACCTTTGCCCCACCTCCTGGGGACTCTCTGATACCGCCTTACTCTTTTCTTCCCCACTCAATGACTTGACCACTAACGCACTGACCCCCTCTTCTCCAAACTGGACGCTCTGCATACAGCGGCGTGGCTGCTCCAGGGCATGGCAGCCCCACTTCCTGGGACACAGCAGGGACCCAAATATGCGTTGATCCAATCAAACAAACGTGGATAAACACACTGCTTACCGAATAAACATGGCTGAAGCCTCCAAGGGTCGGTGCCCTGCTTGAAATGTACACAGCATAAAATAATAGAAAGCGAAGAGCCCTCACACACCTGCCCCAGGTATAAACGAATAAATTGTTTGAGATTATTTACCAGGACTCTGTTCGTTTGGAAAACTGAGTCTGATTTCCAGGTAATGAGCCGCATCATCTGACAGGTGCAAAAGCGATCTGCTAATAAGGACGGTGATCCCAGCACGGGGCCCATTTCTCTCCAAGGCCTTAGTGGCAAGAGCCAGGCTGTGTGAATGAAAGCTGGGTAACTCCTGGACTGCTTTTTTGAAGTTCAGAGTATCCGTAAGTGCTCCCTGACCTTCCTTGCCATCATCTGCCCATGTTTCCCCCCAACCAGCAGATTATCCCAGCTGAACAGGTGCTACCTGGCACTATGAGGGGCTTTGCCACTCACAGATATGGATTTTAATTCATTTCATGATCCAGAGAAAGCTGCCTTGCTGCTCTGACCACCACTTTGCACCCACGCTCCGCATGAACTAAAACCTCTGGACATTTCTCAGCAGCTCGCACTGAGCCACGTCACCTCCACATTTTGAAGCCCCAGTGTGGATCTTCACATTCACTCTCTTCAGCAGAACGAAGCAGGGGTTTTATACAACTTTGCCACAGTTTTGCACATTCTCCTTTGTAGACTGCACCACCGACCCACACCCCACCATGCATGCACACATGTGCACACACTGTCAAACAATTCCCCACCCAGACACAGGCAGAGATTCTCTGCAGCCTCCTCCACGGCACACTAACTCACAGTCCTGAGGACACATGTCCTTTTCCTCTTCGTAGGCTCCTGAAATGAGATCCTTCCTGCTAAAAGCGATCCAAAGTGCTGGGTGACCAACTTCAGAAAATTAGAACAAGTTCCACTAAGGCTGGAGAAAGAGGAGACAACGCTGGTTTAATTTCGACTGCATTCACGTTACCCACGAAATGGAATACACACGTCCTTTCCCACTAGTCCCAGTTCCAACAAAAGTTAAAACGAAAGTCAGTTCTAAATCAGGAGGATCCACCCCTCACTTTCAGGCACGACTGCTCATCAGGGCTGCTGTACCATCACGGTTGCCAGTGGAAATCATGGACTTCATCGTATTCAAAAAATAACTAGAATGCACTAAAAATCTATTCGTGAGTCATTACAGACATTGAACCGAAGCATCGTTCTGCAGCCCTGAGCTTGATACATAGACATTCTGAACGAGGAGATAATTTGTGGAATATCTGATACTGAAATAAAGAATGAGACAAAAATACCAGACATAAAAAACAATATTGTTTCCCATTGACTTGAAAATAACAGAAATTAATAACTGCCTATCTAACATCTACTGAATGGAATATCATGCAGCAATTCAAAGCCATTCTAACAAAGAGTTTTTAATCACATAAGAAAAGTGCAGATTATATGGTTCACTGGGGGAAAAAAAGCAAGATGCATAAAAACATATACAGCACAATTTCAATTACATAAAAATTCACAGCTTTAAAAGGAAACACATGAAATTCTACCAATGGGTATCTTTGGGCAATCACAAAATATATAGATCCCTGTTTGCCTAGTCTTTCCACTTCCTGGATTTTTCCAGGCTTTGTGCAGTGGGTACATGTTTGCTTAAAAAAATCTTTTATTCTTCACATTTTTATTTAAGACATATGTACAATTTTAAGCTTCTTTTATTTTGTGAATACGTCTTCTGTAAATGCTTCTGACTTCACTACCCTTGTGGCACCATAATGTTGACACGGCAGAACTGCCACCATGCCCACATTCACCCCCAACTTTGAGAGAGGGCTAAGGTTCCAACCAACACTGCTTCTGGAAGCAACACTTGGGTGGGCAGTCCAACAGCCTGGCTGTTTCTTAGGGAGCCTAGAACAATCAATACAGAAAGCAAAAATACCCAAATCTGTAAGTTCACACCCAAAAAAGAAAAAAAAAAAAAAGCAGTGGGGAATGACGTAGATATGGTGAGAAAGCACTTGGTCTTATCACATGCATTGCCTTCACCCCTACGTGTCGAAGCCTGCAAGGCTAGCATTCTTAAGCGCCTTTTAACTGATGAGAAAATAGATGCGTAGAGAGGAGAGGTACCCCGCTCAAGTTCAAGGTCAATATCCAGATGCAGATCCAAGTCTATGGACACCAGCGATCAGGCCCTGAGCATCATATGACATCGTTCATCTAGACAATAATGATTGACAGAACCGGGCCAGAGATGTGGAGTCCCGCATGTCACCATCATTGGGATAGACGAGCAAGGGCATCTCCTGCAAAAGGAATCCTAACTCTGGGTTTCATGAACATGAGCAGCTAACTTTGTCTCATCACCTTCAATCCTAGAAGGGATACACGTGGTTTAAATCAACTGTAGATCAATTAGGATATACATCCTAATTGATGCATAGAACACTGTTTCCTAAACATGGAATTACTGAGTCAAAGACATGAAGATGCTGGGAGGCTTTTGATACATCCTCCCAAACTTCCCTTGCAAAAGATTATGAGTTTATTTGTCCATGAATGTGGTATGCAAATAATCATTTAGTTACTACCCCAGGAATGATGATTTTAGAGAACTCTATGAGTCTGACATGAGGGACAATTAGAAGAATCCTGACCAAGCTTTTGAAGAGTTATGCATGACATAATCTGAATATGCCCATTCAATATTTTTTTTACAAGTAAATATAGCTTTTTTTTTTCTTTATTGGTTTATTGGTTGTTTTTTTTAAGGTATACAGGACATAAGACTAAACAGCATAATTATAGAAGCATGGAGTTTAACCTGTTCTAATTTGGTGTCCAGTTTTTCCCCTTCCCCACCCTTCCTCTCCCTGCCTGTTCTTTTGAGATATATTTGACAATGACATAAACACTGACCTTTTTGTAAAAGCATGCGGGATAGCTTATTCTAACTCACTTCCCAATACTCCCCTCACCTGCCACCCCATTCCCTCCCTCTGCTGTACTAGCCTACTGTTTACTAATAGTTTTCCTTTAGTTTAGTGACTCGTTGATATGTTGATGAGATTCACCAAGTTCATATGTGAACACGAGAAAGCCAACTCTGAGTCTTTCCACGGACTTTCCCTATTTCATTCTTCTTCCTCCCTTTCCTTCCCCTTTGTCTAATCCTCTGTTCTTAACCCAGCAACATCAAGGCTCGACAACCAGCTCCATTTAGTTCTCATCTGCGAAAATAAGTGAGCAAGCACCACATCGTAGATGAGGCTTTGAAGAGCAGTCAAGACCCTGGGTTTCAAATTCAAAATTCCAGACCGACCAGTGCAGAGAATGGAGGACTCTAGCTACCATTTACTGGAGTACATTCTGTCACCCACCCTTCCCTTCCGAATTCTCTATGAGAACAGCCTTGTGAGAACCTACATTACCCCACTCCATGGCGGTTCAAGGGGACGATGTGTCAAAATGTCAACCATAGCATCAGCTCATAAATGCACTTACGCAGCCTTAACTTGTTGATTCTTTTTCCTTATGTTTCTGTCGTAGTGTCTCAAATTCATATCACTTATTAGAATTTCTCAGTTTAAAAGAAGTATTTACTATAGTATATATGAAAAATACTTGGGGAGTTTCTGACAGAAATTAAGAATTGTCCATGATCACCACTAAGAGATAACAATTGTGAACACATTTTTTGTTACCCCCAATCATTTACATATGTATAATTTAAATAAAAATCAGTAATACATTACTTGTAAAGATTAACTTACTAATTTTCAGATGAAACCTAGCATGAGACTTTTTGTATGGCATTCGCTATTACTTGAAACGATCATTATTTTTATATCAGCAGGTAATTCCATAAAATGAAGGCTACCTTACTTTAGCCGTTCTCTCCATCTGGACATTCATATCTGCTTCCCTGATTCTCGCATCCCGTAGAACATGAACTTGTTGTAGATCATCTTTTGTGTGTGTCACTAATTGCTTCCATGAAGCGATACATTTCTGGGGGTGGAATCGCAAGGTCAAAGGCCATGCACGTTTTGAGGTTCTAACACCACGCACAGTTGTGAAGACATTGCAGCCTGCATGGGCCGCAGAGTGTGCAGTGGTGGTTCCTTAAGATCATGACGGACAGGAAAACTTCCTGGCGCCTCGGGATATCGCAGACACCCTAACGTCATGCACAGGACATGACTCACGCGTCGGAGCTGGTGCTGCCGATCCTGTACCTGAGGAACACGCACAGCTACACACAGCGCGTACTGATAAAGACAATGAGCACCCATGCCGCGGGATTATATATTCACTATGCTTTCTTCAGGAGTCTCCTTTGCCTACGCAATAAAGCACACTGCGTATTTTACTCAGTGACACATCTCCTTTCACCGCACCTTCTGATTGCACCAAGAGGCCATGGCAAGTGACTGACCGACACCATTTCGGTGAAAATCCCCTCTGTGCTGTCCACACCATGAGGAATTTTCCAGAACGTGTCCCATAGTTAAGCGATGCAGGACTGTATTCAATTCCCCTCATTTGGCAATCACATCCCCTCATCCCTGCCAATATCAGCGTTTAGATGGCTGTCAACGTAAATGGAGAAAAAAAACAATACCTCTATTCTTATTTCAATTTATATTCCAGTTGAAAAGCTTATTGTTTTTCCAGATTTTTATGGACTGGCATTTTTTCTTACATGAATTTTCTATGCGTGTCCTTTCTCACCTTTCTATCAAAACACTGGTCACTTGTACTTTATTAATGCTTTTTATATGTTACAATTAATTGACTATTATGCATCTTATAGGTTGCAGATATTTTCTTCCAGTTGGTCTCCCTTTTATATGACTGTATTTTTACTTACAAACATTTATGACTTTTGTTACTAAATCCATCATCCTTCACCTTTACAATTTATTTGATGGCTTTTATATTTGGAAAGCCCTTGCTCCCCCAAGATCAAATATTCACCTATATTTTCTTAAATTCTTGTATTTTCCACTGCACTGTGTTGATCCTTATTTTGTATGGGTGAAATGTCAAACAATAACTGAAATATCTTTGAGGTTTAAAAAAAAAAGAAAAGTAGTAAATCCATCTGAGAAGACACATTCACAGGCAGATAAATTATGGATGACTCTGGCCCCTTTAATCTCAGGGAGGACACCACAGTGAGCATCAAACACCCTTAGAACACAGTCCTAAATCCCCTTATCCCAGGTCTCCAGTCTGGGCCTCGTGGGGCCCGTAATGCGGTGATTCCTTCAAAGGAGATTTTAAATTTTGGTCTAAAGGTAGACAACTAAAGCAGCAGGTAATTACTGTCCCCAAATTTCAAATCAGTCAGGTATTCCCAAAACATGCACCCTGCGTCCAGCCCCAAATCTCAGTGGAGGGGCCACGAGAGCACACAGGTATGCCCAGAGGATCTTTCCACATTCTAGAATCAACAGAACTTTCCAGTCTGCCTGGAGGGGTCTTCCTAAGAGAAAGCAATTAAAATTCACATCACAAAAGAAATGAGGCTTTTTTTTTTATTCTAAACTGCAAAACGGTGGTGTGGTTAATCAGAGCAATTATAAATGGTAACATCATTATTCAAGCTTCTATTTCCAAACGAAGTCATTTAAATGAATACATTTTCTGCCTGGGAGCAGTAGCTGCCAGTGAGCCTTTAAAAAGAAAAGAAAGGAGAGGAGGGGGGAAAAATAAGGAAAACAGAAGAAGCCGCTGGTGCAAAGCCTCTGAGAACTGGGAAGAAATAACTTAGCCTTAGAAACTGGGAGGCAGGAGCTCTAGGTGCAGCCCCAGATCCAGAGAGGTCTCACTCTGTGACCTTGGACAAGATCTTGGTTCCCACCAGTGCAGCCAGGGGGACAGAGAAACTTGCATTCTGAGTCCCTTCTGGCTGACATTGTGGATCTAGAGTTCTACAACTTATTTTAAGATCTAGTTTTCTCTATGCTGCATCTGTAATTTTATAGGATCCATCCATGTGTTAAATACATTCTCTTATTCAAATAAGAAGACAAATTCTTCAGCCGCTGCCCAAGCTGCCTCTAAATGGAGACCAACTCGCCTCACCCAAACCGCAGCTGCTAGAGATCATGCAGGAAGGAGCACGCAGGTGTCAGGACAGAGGGCCCTGGATTCGAACCTCAGCTCTGACCAAGGTGGCATTAATGGTCCACTTGGAACGTGAGATGGATTTCTTCCTGACCATCGGCCCCCACCTCCCTTTGCCGAAAGCATTTGCTTTAGAAAACTAGTAATGGCAAAATCCTTCTCTGTCCCCTTGCCTATCTCTTGATCTTTGACCGGATTTACAAACCAAGAAATGTCTTTCTGCAGGGCCTAGGAAGGATCTACTTAAAATGTGAGCATCCCTATATCCCAGTCTCTGTGGAAGGATAGGAGCCTAACTCCAGTGCCTTGCTCCAACTTTTAAACAATCTGCTGTCACCAAGATGTGAGAAAGTTTATTTTTCCTTTGGCAAGGCCCATTAGCAAAACAGGTAGCCTGAGAAATCCAGCTTTTCAAAACCCTCCAGCCTTCTGTTTATTTATTTTGGTACTAGGGACTGAACTCAGGGGCGTTTGGCAGCAACCTACATCCCCAGACTCTCTCACACCCTTTTTTTAAATTTTGGGATGAGCTCTTACTACATTGCTTAGGATTTTGCTAAACTGCTGAAGCTGACCTCAAACTTAAAATCCTCCTGCCTCAGCCTCCCAAGTCACCGGGATTATAGGCATGCACCACTGGTAGTCTTGAATTATGTCTTCCTTGCTACTTTAAATCCTTCTGGTGCAATTTTCCCATTGACATTTCCAACTGTGAGAATGCACCTCCTTCAACTTCCTTGAACCTCAGGCTCCCTATCTATGAAAAGCAAAAAATAAAATCTTAAAATCCAATTTTAAGGAGTGGTGAGATCTTTCAAGGAAGGAATCAGCTCATGCCAGAATCCACCTGCACAGGAGTGGTAGATCCTTTTGCAACCTCTTCCTCCCTGTAACCACACCAGGGGGGTCACTCCCTCCCACACTGCCTGGGGGCTCTCCATGTCGATCACTGCAGCTAATGAGACATTAACAGGTGCGTCACACGGTCACTCGTCACTCGCAGAGGCGTTACAAAGTGCTTGTGTGCTGGGCTTGCCCTTGGCTTGCACATGGAGGCCAATGAGCCTGAACTAGTCTATGGGAAGCCAGGAACCCAGAGAGAAGAATGGAAGCACCCCACATGACAGCCTGCTCAACACCAGAGATGAGACGGGGTGTTTCCGAGGGCCGACCAGAGACACGAGCAGACCAGACCATAGGTGAAAATACCCCACTAAGTTGTAAGATAAATCTGGTGCGCAGCAAAATCTCACTGAATGCTATCGGGCACTGACTGTGTTTATGTCCCTCTTTTCCCTGTTCTTTCAGACGACTTTGGGTGGTGGGTAGGAAGGCTGAACGCTATCAAGCAAGACAGCCACCAACCCAGATGGGCTGCTGCTCCCCTTAGTTGTGCTCTTCCCAGCTGCCCCCAGCTCCAGAGGCCAGCGTGAGACCCACAGGAAGAAGCTACAAGCAGCAGGGGTCACCAAGGCCCTCAGCTCCTCTGAAGGGAGAGGTGGGTGAGTTTACCACCAGCTTCAGGCAGCATCACCAATCCATGGGGTTCCTGCTTTGGGCTCAGGCAGCCCCGTAGAAGGACACTGAGCCCTTGGTGGGGTACTCAGCCTTCATTAGATGGACCATGAGATGCCACCAGGAGGTTCCACCCGTGGGCCACTGGTACCCATGAGAACCCAAATACCAGTCTGTGGTGGGCACTGGGTGAGGAGATTAGGACGGCAGAGCTGATGAGCCAGCCATCCATTCCCACGGGCTCACGCTGGTGTGGGAAAGTGGACACATGGAGCAGGAACAAGTAACAGTAATGTCACATGATAAAGATTACAAAAGAAACAAGCACAGAGCTGGGCAGAATGTGGCTGAGCTAGGGACCAAGAACTCAGCCTTTGCCAGGATGAACAGGGAAGGCAGAGGCAGAGAAGCTGAGATTTGAAATTGGAAGGAGGAGACCATTCCAAAAAAATAAAAGGCCAGTGTAGGCAGATTCTGACGAGCAAGCAACACACAGTGGTCAGTAGGGTCCGCTCTGCCCTGCTTAGCTTCGCAGACACAAGTGACCTTCATCCTTGCCGTCCTCACTCATGCTGCCTCCTGGGGACCTGCTCCAGTTTATCACCACTGCTCCTACCACGCAGAGGTCAGAGGACAGGGACAAGATGACCAGGGAGGCTGTTCCTCTGTGCCAGGCATAGTGTGGCTCTACTTCCTAACGTCTCATAACCTGTAAAGGAGATAAAGTCACGGCCTCCCGCACCCCAGTAGGTAGATGACCTGTCCAAGATCTCACAGCCAGCAGGGGCCAGTGAGCAGCTGGGACTTGTTCATACAGACTCCGACGCCAGGCTGAGCCTGGGGTTCACCTCCTGGGGACTTTGTCTCTTCCGTTCTTGTTTATGTCAAACTTTCCCAAACAGGGTTTGTGTACACTGTTACTCATTTTGCAGAGCCGCAAAAGAGGCCCTTACCCATCTCCCTGTAGGCCAAGGAGTCGCCTGTCCCAGCCATGCTGAATCTCAGGGTTGGAAGTGCCAGAGGTGAGTCGAGAAGGAAGTGTGAGCTCATGTTGCCCGAGTGATGTTTCTTGACCAGTCCCAGAGCCAAGCTTCCGGTACTGCTTCCATCATGAAGCTGTTTCATCTCTTACATCGACCCCAGGAGGCTGAGCAGCTTTCCAAGGTCACAGAGCTCACTACCAAGGGCAGAGCCACAGTGGGAGTCCAGGCACTGCCAGGCTACTCTGCCTACCTGGCAAAGTCCACCCAGGAGGCAAACTTCACTCTCAAAAGAGACATCTCCAAGCTGTGCGTGTGACATTAACACAGCAGCTGCCTGCTGGGTCCCGGCCTCAGCCTGGGATCTGGCAATGCCCTCGTGACACTCCTAGGACAAGTGCACAACCCACTAGAGAAAGGGCAGAGGTCTCAAGTCCCTTGGAGCTGTTGCTGGTTGGCTCCCGCTTGCACCTGAGGGCTATAACTGTGTCCAGTTTTCTGTCTTGCTTCTGGCAGCCTAATGTTTGGAGTCTGGGCCATATTCCACTTTTCCTGTTTAACATGGGCAGTTCCTGCCTGGGCCCACCAGCCCCATTCCAGTTCCCACAGGTCCCAAACTGCCCTCCCCATTCTCCACACCACCCCATTCTCCAAATCAGATGCTTCCACTTTGTTTTTAGCCCTTAGGCCTAGAGCTAACTGGGCAGGTAAACCACACCCATGTGGGCTTTATCTGCAGAACAGCCACACATCCCCATACAATCACATATTTGTGTACACACCTGCACTATACCCACACACGCTAAGATACATGCATTTATCCACATGTGCACAAGCACAGAGCTCCTGGGTTCAAGCGCATGCTCCTACTCATCGTTAGCATAGGACATGCATTTGTACATGGAAGTGTACAAGCACACTTGCATACACAGACACACGGACACACGCACACGCCTCCTCAATTCACAAAGAAGTAACTACTTAAATGCCACAAAAGTCACCCAGAAGCCAAGGCAAGACCAGAATTGACAGACCATATAAAGAGATAGTCACAAAAAGTCCTGAGCACACTAGTTAAAAGGCCTGGCTATTGTCTATCACACAGAGGCTTCTGAAAAGCCTGCATTATCTGACACAAATACAGCTCTCCTCCTTCGGTAGAAGGATTCCAATAAAGATAAGAGCTTTCTCATTATTCTAATGTAGAACAAAAACAATCTCCCATTCTAAAATCAGCACACTGAAATAAAATATCTTTAATTAACACTACAGCTCCCCATTCCAACTCCCATGACTCTAAGCTTCTCGACTGTCCCTGGGCCGTTTCTTAAGCAGCTACTTTGTGCTTCCGTGCATATCATATTATTACACTGTCACATTCACCTCACAGTAAGGATCATGAGTCATACCTTTAGAGATAAGGAAAGTTCTTCAACTTGACCAAGTACTGTAAGTGGTGGAAGAACCACCTAGGTCCCTCTAACATCAAACTCCACTCCCCTGTAGGATACCAAGCAGGAGGAGTTAGAATGAAGGAGCATCACAATGCGACAGAGCCCATAAGTGGCCAGGACAGGGGATGACAAGGTGGCTCAGGAGCCCTGGGAGCCCTGGAGAGTGAGTGTATTGTTGGCAAAAGAGAGAGAAGGAAGACAGCAGTAAATTCAGGCAAGAGAAACGAGGGACATGAAGACAGGAAGGACAAGGGAATATAAGACACTTGGGGCCTGCAGAGGGGATCTGGAAACAGTAGAATCAAAGTGAGATGGGGTCAGGGGGCTGGAACATCCACTCACAACCCGGATGCTTATTCATGCAAACTTCAGAGGCCCCACACCCCATGCCAGGCCCCACAGCAGGAAACAGACACAGCAGGGACCTGAATGGAGCCAAGACCCCTGTTCCTGCCATTTACCTTAGTACCTTTTGGGAATGGGACACAGATCGAAGATAAGAGACATGATAAAAAAGTAAATTATATGGAATGAAAGTGTTAAACACTGGGAAACAGAGCACACACAGGTGAAGGGGAAGGGGCAGAGGGGCCTAATTTCAAGTAGAATGGTCAGGGTTGGCTTCAATGAAAATGAGGTGAACACAGACTCAGAGGAGGAGGTGAGGGAGGGAGTCCTGCCGACACCAGGGGAGGCCATGAAGGATGCTGTAGGAAGACGTTGTAGGCATCGACATGGGCAGCACCAAGGCCCTAGGGCAGGGTGCATCTCCTTGTTCAAGGGACAGCCCAGGGCAGGTGTAGCTAAAGCCAAGTGAATAGGAGAAGAGAAGCAGGACAGAGTCCAAATTCATCCCTGTGAACCACAAGGATGAAAGGAGAGAGGAACAAAATTAGCACCCAGTACAGAAAGGCCAAGCTTACACGCCACGGTTTCATATGCATAAATCATTCGTTCCATGATCTGAGCAGCAGGAAAAACGTACTACGTTAATATGACATTCAACTAATCCTCAGCATGGACGTGAGGATCTGACACCAGGCCAGCCAACACTGGGGAGCACACATGCTCCGCCCTGAGGTCGTAGGAAACAAGAGGACCTTAAGCCAGGTTTTCTTTTCCAACAGCAGCACTTCCAAGAGTGCCACTGGGTGTGAGAGCACAGACCCAACGGTGCTCCCAGTTTCTCTGTGCCTCACTCAGCAGCATCCACTGTCCCCAAAGTTAACCAACTTCCTGCAATCTCCACCAGCCCACTTCAGGACAATAGCTGGCACATGATGAAAATGGACCAGAACGTTCTGCCATCTCCTCTAATCTAACCTCCCATCCTGAGTTACTGGTTCCCCTCTGCAGCATCCCTTGAGCCCATTCCAACACTCCCCTAGGAATCGGCTCAAGATGCGGTTTCTGTGGCGCTCGGGAGAAGGGGGATTCAGATGAGATCAGCACACGTAGCTAGACGTTCCTGACTGAGACAATGCTGGGGACTGTGATACGGAAAACAGCCAACAGCCATCTCCAGCATAAATGGTTTCCTTATCCCAGCAGAGGCTCACGAAACACGTAGAAGGCAGAGAGTGTTTACACCCCATTTGCAGAGAAAGAAAGCACAGCAATGAGGGGCCTCCATGCACAGCAGTGCAAACGCCTCACTACTCTTAGCAACACAGCAGCGCTGTGGGGACTTCTGGGAGAGCCAGGGGCTGGGGACAGACCCTCTTCTGTGAGAGGGTGGGCCCATTCATCCTCTGCAGCCACCAGGAAACCACTGTCATGAAGGCCACATCCGTGCCTCAGGCCAGGCCAGGTGGACACACTGCTGCCTCGGTGGTTCCAATTCTCACGTGATCCTGGGGCCACAGAAAGGCATGGGAGGCCATAAAATGCAGGAGCGTTCATCATCTCTGTCCTAGACCAACACCTCAGTCTCCTCCCTGCCTCCCTCTGCCACCAGAAAGCTCTTCCTGCTGACTCCCAGGAGATCCTGCCACTGTACTGCTGGAAACTCCTCCCTAGCTCCCCTATGTACTGTCTGCACTGCCAGAATCCACCAGCCTCATGTGGAGGTCTAAATTTAAATCCACTGGCATTAAACAAAATTAAGAATTCAATTGCTCACACATACTAGCTTCATTTTGAGAGTGCAACAGCCTCCTGTGGTCAGTGGCCACCCCTACTGGACCACAGGCAGAGAATGCTACCGCGAGCTGGCGTAGGTTCCTACTGAGCCCGTGTGGTTCACCTCTCCCACTGCCCTGGCTGAACTCTGTCACACAAAGGCTGCAGTGACCTTCAGCTCCTCCAACACCGCCTACCTCGGGGGACCTAACACGCTCCCCATCCCTGGCCCACCCTCACCTCTGCCAGCTCCTCCACATTCTTCAGGAGTCGCTGCAAACTTCCCTGACACCCCCAAACCTAACTGCACATAGACATTCATAGTTCTCGGTTTGCGCCACTTGAAGGACACAGCCTCTGAAATCTCACAGGTGTAGCTGCTGACTGGAAGTCACACGGACCTCTTCACAGGTCTGCTCAACATGGCAGCTACCTTCCCTCAGAGCGAGGGATCTGACAGAGGGCTCTGACAGAGGGCGAGACCTCTTTATTATCTCCTGAGCTTGGAACGACTCATCACTTCGGCTGAATTCCACGAGTGTCACACACCAACCTGGAACAATCTGGGTGGGACTCCTTTGGGTAAGAGAACAAGGAGGTAGGATCTTCAGGGCTGTCTTGTAGATGGTCCAGCTTGTCACTGTGTCCCGAAATATCACTGAAGCAATGGAGGACAGGGTGCCCTTCTCTTCTGGTAGGCTTCACTAACCTCACCAACAAAGCTAGGAGACAGGCCCCCAAATATATGACATTTTTCCCAATCACAATACCCTTCTGGATGGTCCAGTTTCTGCTTGTCTTGCTCTTAGTGTGGTGACATTTAAATCAAGAGGTATAGATCCGAGTTCCATGGGGCTGCTCTCTCAGGGAAAGGTCTTTGGGTGGTGGGAGACAGAAAGGCTTCCCTCTCTTTGTGGTCAACTCTAGGGTTCCAACTCTGCATTGTTTCGTGGAAATTGACAGGTTCATAACAATGAAATTAAACACCGCGTGCAGCAGAGAAGCACACACAGGGACAGGCAGAGCCAATGACTTTTCATAGGATGCTTCTCCCAAGCACTAAACCAGGAGAGACAGCAGCTGCAGGAAACAGCAGCGCCTGGTCAGAACCTGTGATTGGGTCAGGCACTGCAAAGGAGATGAGCCCCTGAGCATGAACCCCAGGTGCAGAGAGTCAAGTGTGACATGCTAGGAATGAGGGCAACCACCTGTGAAGGTGACAGTGTGCCTTGTGACCTGGGACTACAACACCTGTGAGCACTGTGATCATGGAACAGCACCAGCTACTTGTGTTAAGCACACAATTCCTGCAACATCCAGTAGGCAGGCAGTCCATGTCTCACTCCTCCTGAGGTCTCAGGACAGCATCACCTGATGTCTGCACCCACAGATCCCTGATAACCATTGCATAAATGAATTAGTGAGTGAATGGGCAGATGCCACCAGATGGGGATTATGAAGACTAATTTAAAAAAATGGAAAACTGAGTTCTCTATATTTGCTCAATGGCACATGGATTTCATTGAGTACAGAGCTAGGTTTGAATCTTCGCATGTCTGATCCCAACTCCAAGACTTTTCTTCTATTATACTGAACCCATAATATTTTATAAAGAGGTACAAGCATAATTAAAATTCTGCAATTTCTCCCAAGATAGCCCCATTCCTTCAATTTCCCCTGGTACTACTGGGGATTGAACCCAGGGGCACTCTACCACTAAGCTACCTCCCCAGCCCTTATTAAATTTTAAGACAGGGTGCCCCTGTTGCCAAGGCTGGCCTTGAACCTGTCATCCTCCTGCCTCAGCCTCCTGAGGGGTTGGGATTTTCTCCTGCACTGCTGTGCCCAGTGACAGTATGATTCCTAATGAAAATGCAGGGTCCAAGAAACATTCTAGAACAGTGAGACTTGAGGAAATCCAGTCTTGCTGTGGTCTGGGAGGATGTGGGGATCAACTCAGTGGTTTGTCAGGTACACGTCACACACCTTGATGTGACTAGGGCCCCTCCTGGGTCAGAGCAGGCAAGCTGGAGGCAGACTTCCCCAGGGAGGCCGACGAGGACCACCTGCTAGAGTTGGGGGAGCAGGGAGCTTGTCACCCTAGAAAGAACATTGGTTTATGACAACACAGGACTCCACTGGCTCCACAAATCAGCACCTCTCCTTAATAACGATGTTCCGCCAAGCTTTTCCTTCATCCACATCTGAGTCTCCTTCCCAACCACCCCCTCCCCCGAGTTGACAGCAGAGGAGATACAGATCTCCACATTTGGTGATTCTGCTCTGACTCTTCTTCATTTAACTCCCTATAGTACAATTTCAACTGGGAAAACTGATGATGAGAAACTGGAATTTTGACATGTATATGTGAAATCACTGAGAAGTTGAAAGGTGCCCAGAGACGCACAAAGCATCTCAAATCACAGAAGACCCTCTAGGGCTTCCCACAACCATGCCAGTCCTCTTGGAGCTGTTGAATATAATGAGCAGCAGAGGCCAAGATGCAAGAGCAGAATGCACCTGGACTGGAGCGGTGGCTCAGTGGTTAGAGCGCTTGCCCAGCATGCACCAGTATGCAGATTCGAATCCCAGCACCACGTACACAACAAAGTGTCAGAGCAACAAAAACCACATGAGACTAAATAAAAATTCTCTTTCTCTCTCTGTCCCTCTCTCTAAAACAAAACAAAAAAACGAGTATGCTCCCATGTGCTTGTTTTATCCTAAGTGGTTTATGGCTGGTTATGTCAGAATCAAAAACTAAATAAATAAATAAAACTGCACCTAGGCATCATGACACTCATGTACAGAGTATTGATTACCTTTCCAAAGATATATCAAAATAGTAAGAACTTTTAAAAAGCGTTTTAAAGAAAATATGATAGTGAACGACTTAGAACAGGGCTGGCTTGACTGTAGCCTGCCAACTATTTTTGTAAATAAAGTTTTACTGGAAAAATGTATTGGGAGGCTGGAGCGGTGGCTCAGGGGTTTTGGCGCTTGCCTGGCAAGCACGAGGACCTGGGTTCAAACCCCAGCACCACGTACTCAACTGGGTGTTGGAGCAACTAAGGCCATATGAAAAACTAAATAAAGTTGTTTTTCTCTTTCTCTGTCTCTCTCACTGTCCCTCTCTCTTTAAAAAAAATGTATTGGAAGGGTATTTGCTAGCTGGCTCTTTAGAAAAACGTTTGCCAACCCTTGATATAACTCCCTCACTGAGGTTTTTTTTCAGTGTATCTATAATGCTGATACTTAGGAAAACATCACTTAAAACATCAATTGTTAAGTGATTGACAATAAAACCATCTTCTGCATGAGACTTGGGTTTCAGTTTGTTCAAAGGGAGCAAAGTATTTGATTTTTTTTTTAATGTATGAACTCACATTTCAAACGGCCCAAAGCAATAATGAACAGAATTTCAGAGTCACAAATGTATGTTTACAAAGGCCACCATTAACCTAGAAACTTCTGCTCCTTCCCTGACATGATCTCTCACAGAAGAGTCTGTTCAACCATTCAACAGGATGATGAAAACAGTGACTCTTGGAGAAGTATAAAAACTTGTCACCAGGGCTGCAGTGGTGTCTTGGCTGTGACGGCGCTTGCCTGGCATGCACAAGCACACAGGTTTGAACCCCAGCACCACATACACAATGAAGAGTCAGAGCAATGAAAGCCACATGAAAAACTAAATAAAATTGATTCTCTTTCTCTCTCTCTCATTGCCCCCCCCCTTCTGTTTAAAAAAAAAAAAAAAGCTAGTCACTTGACTTGTATTTTTAAATAAACACAGTAAATTGAGAAATGACTTAGAAAGCAGGTTCTGTCACAGCTTTAGAACTCTAAATCAAAGCCTTGCCTCTCTTCATGGAAAGGATAAAGCAATAACATAAAGGTCAAAATCTGAATGAGGAGAACTAATTCATTACTCACCCTAAGGAGAGGGGAGCTTGGTACATTAGATGATTTAGCAGATACGGTGTCACAATTGAGAAAAAATGATGTGAAGTAGGTAGCGTGGATGGGGGGTGGACATCTCTCACAGAAAAAGGAAAGGCAGAAGGATTACCTGGTAGAAATATAGGGCACTAAGCTAGCAAACGCAAGGGTGAACATGGAGCTTCACTTCAGTTAGACCTGGGGGAGAAACACAAAGCTAGGAGAGAAGGGAGCAGGCTCTGGAAAGGGTATACATTCTTGGGGTTTTTTTTGTAAATTGTGTTTTATTCTTAAATAATAAATAAGAATTTACGTATTTACAGGGTACAATGTGATATTTCAATATATGAATACATTATAGAATGATCTATATTTTTTTAAAAAAGAGAGGGGACAGTGAGAGAGAGAAAGAGAGAATCAATTTTATTTAGTTTTTCATGTGGCTTTCGTTGCTCTAACACTGAGCTGTGTACGTGGGGCTGGGGTTCGAGCTTGCATCCTTGCGCGTGCCAGGCAAGCGCCGTAACCACTGAGCCACTGCTCCAGCCTCTAAAATGATTTAGGGTAACCAGTATATCCATCAACTCAAATATTTATCATTTCTTTGTGATGAATACATTTAAAAGTTTCTCTTGGCTATTTTAAAATATACATATATCATTATTAATTATAGTCATGAAACAGTTTGCCTTTTTTTTTTTTTAACTACAAAAACAAGAGAGGCTGAACCCAGTAAGAATCTCATCAAGCAGACCTAAAATCTTAGTTACATTTATACAACAAAATTCTGTCCCCAACGGGCTGGAAATGAGGCTCCTCTCCCATGCTAATGAAATAATCATAGAGGTCAGCCACCCGCCGCTGCATTCAGGGGTCTGCAAGCACTAGATAGCAAATATTTTGAGGTCCCCAGGACATGTAGTGTCTACTGCAACTACTCACCTCTGCTGTGTGGTGCAAAAGCAGTCGCAGCACATAAAGGAAAGAACATGGCTGTGTGTGTGTGCATGCATGCATGTGTGTGCGGACAAATGCACACACGCATGTGCCTGTGAAAAACTATGCAAAATAGGCAAATTCAGAAAGCAGCATGGTATAGGAAAGAAGGCAGAATGATTGTTTCATGGTACAATGTCTCTGAGGATGATGAAAAAGACCAAACATTTGAGGTCTTGATGAAAGGAGAGAATTGGGTCTGTGCATAGAAGAATCACCCCGTAATTCTAGATGAGTCTCTCTAGGTCATAAACAGCGCAGGTGCACACCCACGTTGCCTCCTCGTTCCGCTCACCAGAGTCCACCGCTGGCAAAGGGAACAGGAGGAACTCCATCTTCTGGTGCTTTGCATAAACTTGGCCTAGGACCCAGGGAACCTAGCTGCCCTCTGCACTTTCTTCTTGCCAGCCATGAGGTAGAGGAGCAGAAAGGGGCATTTGAATTAGCATCTTTGTTCAGCAATCATCAAAAAAGAATGGCATGTGTTAAGACAGCAGAGTCAAAACAGATATGAGAGGGTTAGACGGTTAGAGTTGATTAGGGGGACTGTTCCCGTTAACTGCTGCTGTGCGTGTTACCCCAAAGTCAGTTGTCTAAAACAATCACTATCCCTGCTTGTCTCTCGTGGTCTCTACATGTCAGGAGTTTGAGAACAGCTTGTCAGGGCACTTCTGGCTTAGGGTGGCCTGTGGGACTGGGGTCATAGAGGAACTGGAGTAGCTAAGGGCTGGTGGGCCTCTCTTACTCCTCATGGAGTCTCAAGCCTCTTCCTGTGGGCCAGCTTAGGCTTCCTCTGAGTACGGATGCTTTAAACACACTATGTGGTGGCTCAGAGCTCCCAAAGTGAGTGTCCCAAGAAAGAGAGGAGCAAGAGTTCACAGCGTCATCTCTAAGTTCCCTCCAGAGTCCCACAGCACCACGTCCACTGCATTGCCTTTGTCAAGGTGGTCACAAGGTTCACTGGGCATCAACCTAGAGTGCCCATTGGATTCTGAAAAGCACATGGGATAGGAACTACTGACACGGAATTTTGTAGAAATATACAATCTGTCACAGGAAATGAAACTTATTTGGGGATTTTCATTAATTTACATGTTGTATCAATCAGTTTTCTATGACTGTAACAAATGCTTAAGATAACCAACTTGCAAGGAAAAAAGGTTTGTTCTGGCTCACAGTTTTGGATGTTGCAGTCCATGATTGGACAAACCTACTGTTTTTAGGCCACTGGTTGGAGGGTAGTTCATCACAGCAGGATGAGCAGTGTAAAACCTGCCCACTCACAGACAGGAAGTGAAAGAGCTGGGATCCCTACCCCTTTCAGTGGCACAACCCCAGTGACCTGAAGACCTCCTGCTAAGCCCTACCTCTTAAAGGTTCCACCACCTCTCAGTAGCACCACATTGGGGACCAAGCCTTTAACACGTGGGCCTCTGGAACATTCCGGATCCAAACTATACGACATATCAATAAGATTAAAGTACTCGTGATAAAATTCTAGGTCCTCTTTCAATAATCACAAACTTCCTTAACCAGCATTTATCAGAATGGCAAACCACAACATATGATGTAACCTGACTTCTCATCACCAAAATCCACCAACGTTAGCCAAACACATTGTATCGTGCCACCTGCCCAGCAGCGTTCAGAACCTCTGTCCTTGGTGACTGCCCTGCCATTGCTTGTAACTCTGAAATAACCATGTCATTGATGTGAGATACTAGGTTATGGTCTGAATGTGAAGTGACCCCCAGAAGCTCACGTGTGACAGTTTGGGAAGGCTGAGACAAAATAATTGGGGTAGAAAAGCCTTCACCCAATCAGTGAGTTGATATCCTTATAGGGATCACCTGGGTGTGCCTTTGGGAATATACTCTGTATCCTACATGGAGCTGATCTCTCTCTGCTCTGCTTCCCGATGTGATGCCCTGAGCTCTCTGGGGCCATGCCTGCCATCTCCTGGAGCCCTGAGGAATGGAGCCGGCCTCCCAAGGACTAAGACCTCTGAGACTAAGACCTCCGAAACTAAGACCTCCGAAACTAAGACCTCCAATAAACTTTTCCTCCTAAAATTGTTCTTGTCAGGTTCGTTTGTCACAGAAACAAAAAGCTGACTAAAACACACTATGACACAAAGAGGACCTGCCTAGACACAGAGCCCAAAGGCACTGTCAGCCCTGCAACAATACAACCTTCCAAGTGATGGACTCAGGGCAATGCATGCTCACCTGTCAAATAATGGGACAGTAGGGACAACTGTGATGTTGTTCTTTGGATTATAATTTAAATTATTTATGACCGAGGTGGTGCAGTGCACTTATCAAACGTGGTTTCACTGGGCTCCTCCTTGGCATTGATCCCCTCATTCTGAGACTCTCATGCAGGCCTCTCAGGGCCAAGGGACTGAGTTCTAGTCACCTACACGGGTTATAAAACTACTTTCATGCCTGACCACAAAACCCAGTGTAATGCAGTATAATATAATACTTACTCTCCCTCCTCCTTGCACACTTACCTCAAGGACACATACCACTGTCACAAGAGGACCCAGAACCACTGATTGGAGGAGCCACAGAACCCACATTAACATTTGTATCTTGTATTTTTTTAGTATCAGGAATTGAACACAGGCGCACTTAACCACCAAGCCACATCCCCAGCCCATTTTTATTTTTTATTTTGAGACAGGGTCTAAGTTACCCATGGCCTCACTAAGTTGCTGAGGTTGGTTTTGAACTTGTGATCCTCCTATCTCAGCCTCCTAAGTCACTGGGATTATAGACGCTGGGGCACATATGACCAAAACCCAGCCTCAGAAATTACTTTTAATTGCTTTTGGGTGTGTGGTTTAAGCCACTGAGAATTTTTTCCTCTCTCTTCCTGAGCAAGAAATTAAGAAACCCAACACTAGGGTGCTACTGGAATTTAGGATAATACAACTTTTTGTTATGCTACCATCTCATGCCTTGAACAACTACTAGATGCCAGACACATTCCCTAATCAAGAAGCCACAGTGTTTTGGACTTTGTTATTACAGAATAAAGTAGCCTGACTAACATTATGTTAAAACCAACATGAATGTATTTATGAACAGAATTAAAAATTCACATTAATATTTCAGTTAAAGCATGAAACTTTAAAGAAATGTCCTGCTCAGGGCAGGTTACTCTGGCTATCCCCAGACCCCAGAGAGCATACACACATTCCCACCTATTATTAGGGAAACTTCAGGGCAAGTGTGTAAGAAACACCCTAAGGCACTTGGCAGAAACCCTGTCTGGAGCCAGATGAAGCCCCGTTCTGTTACTTCCTAACTCTGAAACACTGAACAAGTCTCTCTCCTCGCTGGGCCTCACATTACATGGT